>AYEL01089527.1:0-22035 GCA_000484575.1 Olivierus martensii | reverse complement strand
AATATATATATATATATATATATATATATCTAATAGCACATCACCATGTGGTCATTAAGACTAATCAAAGTCTAACCTAAGCATATTACAGCTAAATAAGATAATATAAGCTATAATCAATATAAAATTAGAGAAAAATTAAAAAATCTTTTAATATAAAATCTAAAATTCAATAGATTAACGAAACAATATACAGCACTACAGCAAAATACTCTATATCCACTATTAATTTAGTAACAACCTCTATGAAGTGAACAGACTCATTGGGTCACATGCCATTATGATCCAATGAGACTACTCAGTTACCAAACGACTAGGCCACGTAGTAAACTATCAAGTGATTATTGTAACCAATGATATCGCCGAAAGGAACAGACACAAGGTTTTTATTATATAGATTTATTACTGAAAAAATTATTTATTTACCAAAAAAATAATTATTTAATACATTTTTTTAAATTTAAAACTAATAAATTTATGTGCAATGAGAAAGTTATTGCCAACACCCCAGCCCTGGTTTAAAGTGGCAGCATTCAGGTTAAATTAAAAGATAATTATTATTTTATAGTTTAAAGTGGCAGCATTCAAGTTAAAACTAAAATTGGATAATTGTTATTTATTATGGTAGCATTCGGGTTAAAACTAAAATGGGATAATTGCTATTTTTATTAGTAAGTAACATTGATGACCGATCATAAATATGAACTCTGACCGCAGTAGACTTTCGTACATACTGCACTGCATTGATATCAAACGCACTGTGAGATGGCATAGGGGTATCAAAGCAAAAAGTTCCTGCGATTTTGGATTTATGTAAGAATAACGGTTTGAAAAACCACGTCAAAGTGAATCAATAAAAATACAGAATTAAAAAAAATGAGTTATATTGAAATAGGGTTAAGTGGAATCTTACTGTATATTGTTTTTAATACTGTGTTTGAATTTTTAAAATTATTTTAAATATTTTTCATAAATTTTATGGATATTAACAAGTGTCCATATAAGCGGTCAAGCATTCTAAAACTGTCTGGTTTCACCCATTTAAAAGTAAAAGTTTCCATCCGTTACCGATTTAAATTATCAGAAATTTCGAAGTGGAATAAATCTCTTTTGTTGCTATAGCAACAAAGTTTGATTAATTTTAATTTTTAGAATTTTCTGTAGAAATTACAGTTATATTTGTTATTTAATCTAGCAGTTTTTTGCACATGATTTTCGTTTGTTATTTGTCATAGCAAGAAATTTAAAAAGAGATTGTCTCATAGTTTTTTCGTTTGTTATTTGTCATAGCAAGAAATTTAAAAAGAGATTATGTCTCATAGTCCTTCAGTTTGCTACTTTCAACAATTCAGATCCGGCAACGTTATTCTCGAGGCTCTATTAGATGTAAAAATGTAACGCTTCGTGAATTTTTCTACCATGGAATTATCTTACAGCAAAAACAAAAATAGACAGTCATTTAATAGATGAGGATTACATTCCTCATCCAGTTTTTACTCACGGCCAATTTTTTTTACATATTTTATGCCCCTTTCCAATCAGGGAGATTACTAAGGGGCGGAAGCCAGTTCCAATTATGGACTGGAGGGGGCCGGATGGTGAAGGACGGGGATTGCCGGGCCGGGTCCAGCATCCCGAAAAACTTTTCAGGAGTTACCAGACACGGGTCCTCCTGCGTGGCACGCCAACTTGCGGCGAATTATATGTTGTCTTTTCTAGGGTAAAAAAGTTTTAATTGTGTCAAAGTTTTTGGAAAAACTCAAACACAAAATTCCGATATAGAGAGGATTAATTGTAGCAAACTTTTATTAAAATATCTAAAATGTTTATAACTGCAAAAATTTGTGGATTTCAGCTAGTTAAATATATAAATAAAAAATTAAGAAAGAAAAATTTAAGAATTTAAGAAAATTTTTTGTTAGTAGTAGTATTTCTGTTACTGAGCATGATAGGGTTTACAACAAAATATAAAAATTGTGATGAGAGAAATGAAATTTCAACTGCTGATTAGCAACTAATATTTCAAAGGCTATGATAAGTTAGAAGTGTGAATCAGACCATTGGTTATTGCATATTGTTGAAAAGCTTTGCTTGCCTTTAAGCAATACACAATAGCCTAATGGTTATACTGTGATGTGTATACAAAAGCAATGTGATATATGCATGCTTGCATATTGTACGAAAGCCGAACCTTTTTCGCTGATGTCAAAACCTTTCTGTCATAGACTATACATCAATTACATTCCTGTTATTAAAATGTTTTCTGAGGTATCTGCTTATTGTACGAAAGCCGAACCTTTTCCGTTGATGTCAAAACCTTTCTGTCATAGACTGTACCTTGGTTAACGACGAGTGGCTGTAAGAAAAATGTCTTGATTAACGACTCCTGATTATGTGAACTTCCGACAAAGTAGAGCTCTGTAAAACACCGTCATCGCATCATGTGATTCGTTAGCTCAGTTGTTAATCGTTATTATTTTTTTTATCACAGTCAATTCAAATCTGATAATATCATTATTAAAATTATAATAAAATTATAACCATATAAACATATATTTTTAACTAAATGATAATTAACATATAATAATGAAAACAAATTATTTAATTGATTAAAAATAGACGAGCAAATTGTTTTAACATATAGTAATGAAAACAAATTATTTAATTAATTAAAAATAAACACTCAACAGTTCACTAGTTTGATGATCACATGCAACAGTTCACTAGTTTTTAGTTTCTTAAAGATGATTTCTAAACGCGTGCATCAGTTCACTAGTTTTTAGTTTCTTAAAGACGATTTCTAGACAATTATTATTTTAAATTCTGCGAACAAAGTCTGATTCTATTGTTTGTTTGTTATATATATTGTAAGTGGTGTGACGTCGCAGTTTTGGATCCCATTAGAAAAAAAAATGTCCGTCCGAGATCCTTTAGTTCATATAGATAATAAATCTGCGACTGCGTGTCACTGTTCGATCGCCATCAAAAGGCAAAATCAAATCTCATATGTATAATAACCGTTGAATCTATACGTTGCTAATCAGTGTTTACGGGTTCGTTTATCAAAAATCTCCTAAGTGACCCCAATTGTCCTGATGAAGATTGATAATTAAAAACTGTTTTCATGAACAAATCATTTTTTTAATGTTCATTTTCGTGGCAAATATAATAAATAAATGATATTTTCCATATTTTTAGAACATTTTAAATAAGTTTTATCTGCATTTTTAATAAAAATGGTTGTGGAAAGGACATTTTAAATGAGTTTTATCTGCATTTTTAATATTTACTACGGTTGTGGGAAGGAGCACAGAACGAATTAATCAATTTTCAATTAAATCTTATGGGGAATCGCGCCTTGTATAACGACGGTAATCCTGGAACGGATTACCGTCGTTAACCAAGATACAGTACAACTGCATTCCTGAAACCATATTGGAAAGATGAATTAGAAAAAGGAAAGTAATAATGCTTGTAAAATAATTTATATATTTAAAAAATGTTATCAAATTGCAATTAATGTCATAAATAAATACTGTATGTTTCAGAAAAGCTACTATACTATTATTATTAAAATTTGTTACGTAGATTATATAGTTAAGTCTTAATATTTGGTCTCATTTATTATTATAAGGGTTTTATCATGAAAAAGATTGTTATTACAGTTTTAAGATCAAACTTGAGTTTTTACTGGACTCGTTCGGTTAGCGCACGCGTACTTGCGTCGATGATCGCGGGTTAGCTGGACGGAAGCTAGATTCTGAATGGTAAACTATTGATCTAATTATACCTACAGATTTCTATACCATAGATAGCCTGCTTTCTATTGTTCTCCTCTTACCTTTCTGAGGCTGACCGGAAGCCGCTGAACAAAGGAAACCGCTGGGAACAAGCCTGAGTCTACGTTCGCTGAGTCGTTAGTTGAATACATTTCTTGCTATTTGTGATTGTTTTTTTTTGCGTTATTGATATATATTGTTTAACATATGATGTAAGAATGAGCAAATACGAGGTGATAGAAGGTAGGAAATTCTTTTCATTTGGAAAGATTCTACTATTACTGCTTAAAATAAGAAATTGATATTGTTGGTGTATTTACAACAACTGAATTCGCTTAATAGATAATTAAAGGTATGTAATAAATTTAAGATTGAAACAAATTCTAAGTTTAAACATTAGAAATATTCAATTATCGCATTGTGGCAGGTAAACTAAAAGGTTGCGTTATAATATTTTGTATTAATAGTGTAATTATGTTCTTGTTTATTATTTGATAATAATCTGTCAATAAAATAAAATTCTATTCACTTTGTGTTTGTTATTTTTTCATAACTACATTTTTTAAATAAATACAATATAATAATGGTTTTTTTTTACAATGCACCTTCGATGGCATTTAAATCTGTTTTTCTCCTTGCTCGAAACATTAAACGATTAGGAAAATAGGAAAATTGAAGTTTGTCAATAAAATAAAATTTTATTCACTCTGTTTGTGTTTGTTATTTTTTCATAACTTTAAATTTTTTTAGCATAAATACATATAATAATGGTTTTATTTTACAATGCACCCTGGATGGCTTTTAAATCTGTTTTTCTCCTTGCTCGAAACATTAAACGATTAGGAAAATGCGAAAATTGGAGTATTTTGAGCACTTCGTTCGAATTATCGAAATCGTGTATTTATAAAAAATTATAATAAAAAATGGTTTAATACCCCATATTTGGATGCTACACGCTTTTTGTTAACTATTAGAATCTATTCATCACATTTATTAAAATAAATGGGCTAAATCTGGCCACCAAAATAAAATCAATTTGCCATAGCTTTGAATGTACATTCGTGAAAGTAGCTTATCGTTGATTCCACCAGTAATGTATTCACTTTTAAACAACTAGTTAGTTTTTTTTTTTTTTTTTTTTTTTTTATATGCTGAAGGCATTTTATAAAATTTCATAGAATCAGAATTATATTGGATTAGATTAAATTCAGAAGGACAATTAATCTTGTAAAATTGTCCCCTACAATAATGTAAAAATACTGTGAATTAAGACAGTAAATTTAAAATGCATATGCAGGCAGCAAAGTTGAATTAGAGAATTTTTAATAATAATTTTTGCTGTCATAAGTTTGAATCGTCGTAAATTGAGGACTGCCTGTATAATCAAATGAATGTGAGATCTTTATAAATCTTCAAATATTGTATCAAAGATATAATGTCAATATTTAAAATCATATTTCATGCAAATTATATGAAATTTTTGAAATATATATAATTAATTAAGACAAAAATTGGTTATTTTTCTTGCTATTTTCTGGAAGTTATACATTAAAAATGGGATTTTTGTATGTAAAACTACATAAATTAAATTTTGGGTTAATATTTGCATTCTATAATCAAATTTTACTTATGTAAGTTTTAAAATTATTTTTTTGTTTATTATTTGAAGATTTTTTATTTATGAAAACACCAGGAAATTGCAAATTATTCTGGGAAAAATAATTTATATACAGGATAAACCAAAATTCTCTTGAATTCCTAATAAATCACTAATTATTAGTTATGCCAAATCTGTTAATGCAAATAAATATAGTTATGAATGGCCTTTCAGATGGTCCAGCCAGACTGATCTTGAACATGCAAATGGAAGTTCCAACTCTGAAATTGTAACAGAAGATAATTTTCAATTACAGATATCTTCAGCATGTTATTCTGAGCATCTTAAAAAACTACAGTAATATATCTCATTTAATGCGATCCCATTAAATATTATTTTACTATAATGTTGTTCAAATTTTAAATATTTTTTTCTGTAAAAAATTGATAAAAAAAAATTTTGCAAAGACGTACCCTGTTTAACATTATGAAAATTTGGAACATATTCTTCACTTTAAGCGGGGTATTACTATATATCAAAATGAGCTGAACATTTTGCTCAAAACATCAAAAAACATTGCTTATTCAGTTTCTAATCCATAACGTAAGAGCCTTCTTTGACATAATTGTAAATGCAATGATGATTATATGTGATGCAATGATTATGTTGTGTCTGGTGTAAACATTAGCCTGGAAGGATGAATGTCCATACAGAATGTATTTAATATAGCATCTATCTGCTCCAATACACAACTGGGATGATTTTTGACAGAATCCAGTATATTAGAGCATCACGATGTTATTTCTGCACAGATTAGTTCAATTCATTGTTTCAGATTATGCATTGAGGCTGACACTGTGACATATATCTCATCCTTGAAGTAATCCCACAAGAAAAAAATCCAGTGATATCATATTGGTGACCATGGATAGGAAATGATAAGCAATGTTTTTTGATGTTTTGAGTGAACTGTTCATCCAATTTTGATGTTTTTTTTTTTTTTTGTTTTTGCTTTGATGAACATAGTGAAGACATTTTAATTGGAAATAATATTCTATCTATTACAGTTTTGGAATTGGAACTTTCATTTTCTATAATTTGCACATTCAAAGTCATTCTGGCTGGAACATCTGAAATGAAAGGCCACCCATGGCTTATAAATCTGTTAATGTAAACAAATATAAAAAAAACTCTAATAGTGATTTATTGGGGATGCAAGAGACTTTTGATTCACTCTATATACAGTGGCAGATTTAGCACTTGAGAGGCCCAGGTGCAATTCAGTTTTGAGGCTCCTCTCTAAATATTTTCACTACTACTACACCCTACAGTGTGCATTCTATGTGCATGTTTTTTACTCTGGTAGGCATTATACCGGTGGTCCAAAAAAAAGTTGAGACATAGGGAAATAACATTGAAAATTAACCAATATAAAATTACAATTGCCTGGCTGTATTTAAAAGATTGCTGATGTTCAGGTTGTATTAATTATGAAAATTAAAGCTTATTGTACAAGAATTATTAAGTTTCAATAGGTAAGTGTTAAAAACAAAAAAAAAATGTCTAATGTTAAATCATTTTATCAGACAAGTTATAAGATTGACTCATTTTCAGACAAGTTTGGTGGCCACAATGCAATGTCATTGGAAAACACATGGTTGTCTTTATGTTTACCGTAGTCTGCTGATAATTTATTTTGTTGTTCCGATTCCTCTTCGCTATTTGTTTCTTTATTGATGACATTTATATCACAAGTTGTTTTTTTTTACAGTTTCATTCTCAGCTCGCTCACCAGTTCTTTTTGGTTTCCCATTCTGTTTCAGCTCGCTCATCGGTTTCTTGGAATTCACATTCTGCTTCAGCTCGCTCATCTGTTCTTTTCAGGTTCATTTTCTTTTTTAGCTCATTCGATATGCTTTGTGAGAGCTTTCACCAGCAAATTTCTTTGCCATTCTGCATATTCTTTTTTTCTTTGTCTTTTGCATTTCCAAGCTTCTGATTCAAATTACCTTTTTATGTGCATGGCTAAAACATTAAATAAATAAATTAGTAATGAATAAAGAATAATTTATGAGTAGTGCCAATGTTACAAAACAAAAATTCCTAAAAATATGCATAATTAGAAGAAATTCAATGATTTTTATAGACCTCGTTTATAAATCTGACATCAGCTTATGGAATAAGTTAAATTTATAACCTAATTAATATTGGTAACTATTCTGTGTCTTGTAGTTTGTTTACAGTCAATTCTTGTTATTTGCGTATTCGACTATTCACGAAAATTTATCTGTAACTACAAAATCGATATTCGTGGAGCTTTTGTGCTTATTTGCAGATTCCTGCTGAGTGGCGAAAATACTGTTACCAATGTAAACTCTCTCTCTCTCTCTCTCTCTCTCTCTCTCTCTCTCTAATAAAGGAAGTTGTTTGTTAGCAAATGTAGTCTCTGAATCAGTTTGCCAGAAAATTTCTCATTACCTATCCTTGCTCACTCACAGACTGCAGGTAGGCCAAAAGCATGTTCATATCATTCACAGGTCCCATAAAAGAATGTGCCCCGTGCTTGAATTCAGCCTCAAATTTAGGTGCGTAACTTCCTGCGCATTTTTTCTCCTTACGCCGAAATTTTAGATCTGAGGCAAAAAGCAATGCAGACAAGGCTGACACAGTTTTTCAAGCAGTTCAGAAAGACAATGTGTCAGCTGTCACATCAAACATCTTGCAAAATCAAAAAATCAAATCAAAATCATCTTGCAAATCAAAACTATCAATCAAAAATAAGATTTTATTTACTACATAGTTAGTTTTAAAAAATTAAATAAAGATTACTGTAATTATAATGCTGTATTTAGTACTATACACTGCATATACTGTAATTATTTATAATGTATGTAATACATATTAAATAAGGTGTCTGTAAACAGAAAAAAAAAACACACAAACCAAGTATGAAAATGTTAGGAAGAAAGGTTCGCAGGAATTAACTCTATATTTCCCATAGACATGATGGTTCACTATTCGCGAAGAATTTACAGAACGTAACTACCACGAATAGTGAGAACTGACTGTACTTCACGTTATCATGTTCTAAAAAATTATACCTATTTCATGTTAGGATGAAAAATTTGTTCCTTCATCTGTGGTACTGGTACCCACATATTTATACACAGTCTAATTAATATTACTGTTGGGGAACTTGCAGATTGAATACATAAATGTTATTCTGACGTTATTCTAATATTATTAAATTTTTTCATATACTTACTTGATAACAAAACAAATGTATTATACTTCTACATTAATTAAAACACGAAATACAAAATTAAATTATACCATTATTTTCTGTCAAACAGTATCAGTATGTATTATTCATTTGTCAATTTAATTTAGGGAATATTACCAAATTATTAATTATTTTTATTATGAAAAAATTAATTAAATAATTTTTTTTTTGAGAGTTGAATTTTGAGGCCTCAGGCGTGCGCCTGTGCAAAAATCTGCCACTGTCTATATACATGCTCTCCTTGAATTATGAACATTCATACTTAGGAACATGAAATTTTCTAAGTTTGCTATCATAATGCTCTAGCAACCGATATAATGTAATATTACACAATTAATATATTACATCAATATTTCAAGATGGCAGCAATTACACCCAAAAAAGCCTCACTATGTAACAAGAACTTTTCATTCAAATCTATCAAATAAGAAACTTCTAATTTGTCCAATTGTGAATATATTACAAAATATACTACTTTTGGAGGAAATATAACAGCAATATCAGAATTACAAGCAACCTGAATTATAAACAAAACTTACATATGCATTATGTTTTGTAATTTGTGGAGCATGTGTAATTTAATTAATATCAAAACAAATTGATGAAAATTGCATCTGGTAACTGCAAATGACATTATTATGTTATATAAAAGTTTCAAAAGCAATAAGATTTGCTTCAGCAGAATAAAATAATAGAATACCAAAATGGCTACCTTAATTACTGCTACTCATTAATAATAACCAATTAAGTATATAATCCTGGCTTTCTTTCATCAAAGTATTAAAATGATCTTGTAATTTATGATATATTTGTGAATTTTAATTAAAATTTTCTCTTTGATTAATATGAGTAGAAACATATCATTTATAAATATATTTATTAATTTAATAGTGAAATCATAATTTTTGTATTTCAGTGGGTGAGTTTGTTAATTCTGAACCTGAAGAATTGCTATTAACTAGAGTGGAATCTCTAATTGAAGCAGGTCATATTGACGCAGCAATAAAACTTTGTAAATCATGTCTAATATACTGTTCTGCAAATACAAAAGATGGAAAAGATTTTGATTGTAGATTTTCTACTGATATTATTTATAATAGTAAAACCAGTGCATTTGTAGAAAAAATATTAATTTTATTGCATGAACAAGGACGAAATTCTGAAGTATTAGAAATGGTGAGTTATGAATTTTATATCTCATTATTAATCTTAAAATTAAAATAAAACTATTTCTCAGTTATCTGTTTGTTTGATTTAATAACATTTAAATTTCAATGTCTTGTAAAACATTTAATTTTTTGTAAGATTTTTCAAGATAAAGAATATGTGCATTGTTATATATTGTATGTCACATGGATTTATAAAATAAATGCTAGAGAAATTCAGTTCTGTCTTGGAAATCAAATAAGCATTTTATTATGTTTTTGCTTGAATGCTTTATGGATAATGTTTTTTATTTTATCAGAAAGCATAAAATTTAATGAATCAAATAAAATTTGGTTACTATAATTAACACTTACAATAGCAGCATTTGGTAAAAATGCACAAATTTTTTATAAACAGCATGAAAGTTCTGATATTTTTATGTTGTAATATTTTAAAAAATTTAATAGTCTCTCCTTGTTATCTCAAACCTCTGTCTCGAAACCCTTGATATGTGGGAAAAAAATTCTTCTGTGCACTTCCAGTATTAAACCAATGTAATTTCAATAGTTATCTCAAAGTATTTTCTTTAAAATCATTGCTATATCAAATTAGTTTATAATTTTTGTGTTAGAGAAATTAAAAATATTTATGAACTTTTCTCACTTTCGGAGTCTAAATAAAGGATCCCTTGGAATATAAGACTTTTTCCAACTATGAAGCAGAATAAAGAGTCTATTCTGTGTCCCTTTCTGGAAGAAATTTGAATCTTCTAGAATAGCCCAGGGTGTATAAAAAGGAGATTGCTGACTGATCACACTCCCGGTTAATGATAGAGGGAGCTACACTAAGCAAAGATAAATGGACCTAAAAATTTCCTTTTAAGGAAAGGATAATAACTGTACCTAGTACTTTTGTCCATCTCTTATTATCCTTTCTTTAAAAGGAAATTTTTAGGCCTATTCATCTTTGCTCAATGTAGTGACTTTAGCTTTAACCAGGAACATGAAGAATTAGTTATCATCAGAAGAGAACAGTATACAGTAGGTACTGCAACAAACATCTTCCTTTTTGTGCACATGGTTATTGTAACTTTAAAAGAACAAAGGCAGGATTAAAACAAAAATTAACTGCACTTTCAATTGAAGAAAAAGTAAAAATCTTGCAATTTTTGGACAAAAACACTAATGAAAAATCAAAATTGCTGCAAAGTTTCGGATACCTGCAAGTACTCTTTCAACAATCATAAAAAAAATAGAGAAACTGTTACAAGAAACTATGACAACAACAAAAAGAAAATGAAAAAAAATCAAAAATCAGCTTACCCCAAAATGGAGTATGCACGGAGTGGTTTGTTCAATGCTACAATAAAGGAGTTCCTATCAGTGGATCAATTTTGCAGCAGAAAGTCAATTTTGTTAAGGAGCTTGGTTACAGTGGTGATTTCAAAGCTAGTAATGGGTGGTTGAAAACTTTAAAAAGAGAGAGAATATTATCTTTAGGAAGTTCTGTGTCAAAAGTGCATCAGTTATCAAAAGTATCTGTGATGAGTGGTTAAAAGAATTTCCTTCTCTTTTACAAAGTTATGAGCCAGATGATGTGTTCAATGCGGACGAAACACATTATTTTTCCAGTGTTTTCCAGTTTATATTGAAGTTAGAGGAATGCCTTGGTAGTAAACAAAGTGAACTACTTTTAGCAGCAAATAAAAGTGGCACTGAAAAGCTTCCATCAGTAATGATCAGGAGAGCAAAAAAATGTGTGTGTTTTCTAAGGTAAAATCATTTCCAATGGCATACAAAGTAAACTAAAATGCCTGGATGACAACTGAAATGTTTGTTGAATGGCTGGAAGAAATTCAGAAATCTATAGCTCTGAAAAAAAAGAAAGATTTTCCTTTTATTGATAACTGCAATGCCCATTCCAATCATCCAAATTTAAAAAATATAACTGTGAAATTTTTGCCTCCAAATACAACATTGAAATTACAACCTCTTGATCAAAGAATTATCTAGAGTTTCAAGGTTGGATACACGCAGCAGCTAGTAAGGGAACTTACATATGCTATTGATGAAGGTAAAAACACTTCGAACCATTAACCCTTTTCGCTCCTAAAAAATATTTTTTTTAATGGTCTACCGCTATAGCGCGTCCATTTAAAAAATTATGACTTTTTGTTTTTTTGTGATAACTTTTTACTTTTTAATTTTTTGGCACGAAAAAATTGTATTACTATGTATATATATATATTTTTTTATATAAATCATTTAATAAATTAAGCTCAAGTTTGGATAATACAAAATAAAAGTCAACAAAAAGCTTATTTAACAAGAAATAAACTATAATAAAATAAAGATGCAATAACAATGATATTAAATAAACTAGGCTTTAATATTGAAATTATTTACATATAAATTACAACAACAATTACTTTCAGTCTCAACACAGAGAGATCATTTTTAGGTTGATGAAGAAAATAGAAAATCAGTCATTTCTATTACTATATTTTGCTTTTGCAGCTGCATAATCCCTCATTTTTCTTTACCTTAGCAGTAGATCCACTCCTTTTCTCTCTTTCTGATAGCCATCCATTTTCTGTATCATAACAATTCTACTTATTCTTTAAGTCCCATCTGCATAATTGTTGGTTTTGTTAAATTTTCTCCCTTTCCTCACTCTCCTTTGTCTACTTGCTCTGGTTTCCTATTTATTAGGATCTTCCCTTGTCACCACTGCCAGTTGGCTATCATTCATATCATTTTATTTTCTTTGTTAACTTGAAGATGGTCTCTCTCTGTGCTGAGATTGAAAGTACTCATTATTTGTGTAATTATATGTAAATTGTATTATTAAAGCCTAGTTGATTTAATATCATAATTTATTGCATCCTTATTTCATTCTATTAAACATAATGAGTATCTACTAGCCAGTTTAAGAAATAAAGTTGTTGTCTTTTAAAATTAACAGGAAAAATTATATTAAATATAAAATAAAAATATAATAATTGTTTATTATAAATATGAACTGCCTTGCTTATGCATTAGCTAGGGTCCTGTGAGCTCTGATTCTATTGGCAATTGCCTTTTTATCCATTCATTAAATCTGCTGCTGTATACTGTAACATGATAAGTTATCTTCTAGCCAACAATTTTGGGTCCCCATTTTATTTGCTGTCATACATAAAAAATAGAATCAGTGTCACTATTGTATTTTTATCTCACAATTAACATCACAAAATTAATGTATGCCTGTATAATTAGAAAATATTTCTAAAATTTTGTACTTCCAGATTGCCATATATGGAGCCTAAGTTTTTCTATCTGCCTTCATGCCAAAAATTAAATTTATATCATTCAGTTAAAGCCTTAAAATTTAATTTAATAGTTTTCTAATTGAAGGATCCACTGAAAAGATTGCAATTTGTAAAAATGAGACAATGAAAACATTGAAAATCTTGAAAATAATTTATCAAGCAACTTTTGAACATAATTATTATATATTGAAATTATAAATTCCTTTTAAATCATTTTTATCAAAACAGTTTCCTTTAATTTTATTAATTTTCAATTTTTATAAATTTTTTTTGTTGCCCTCTATAACTATTGAACTTTTGTTTATAAAATAATCATTCTATTGGAAAATGTTTCGGTACTTGTCTTTTATAGGGGCCCCCGCAATGTGACTGATTGCATCCAGTTGCGTTGCATCAGATAGTTTTAGATCACATGGTTCTTTAACAATGAACATATAATAACAGGGAATTGTCGATTCAAATTTTATACATTAGTTGGTGGGCGGCGAATCTTCAGTTCTCTAATGTATAGTTTTTTGGAGTGAATCTTTAACATAACGGAATTGTTGATTCGTATTTTATACATTAGTCGGTGGGCGGCAAAATTCTGTTGTGTTAAACATCATTCCAAATAAGCTATACATTAGAGAATTGAAGATTTGCCACCCACCGACTAATGTATAAAATATGAATTGACAATTCCGTTATTGTTAAAGATTCATCCAAAAAACTATACATTAGAGAATTGAAGATTCGCCCCCCCACCGACTAATGTATAAAATACAAATCGACAATTCCGTTATATTAAAGATTCACTCCAAAAAACTATACAGAATTGAAGATTCGCTGCCCATCAACAGAACTATGTGATCTAAAACTATCTGACGCGACGCGACTGGACACGATCAGTCATGGAGTGTCACAGGGGCCCCTATAAAAGACAAGTACCAATGTTTCATATCCATTACAGATTCTCTGCTTTTAGCTGTTATTTATGTTTTATTTATTCAAATGTACTAATTATGATACAAGTTTAAACTCAGATAAACCCCAATTCCAAAAAAATAGGCAAATCATAAAAAATAAAATTATTCAGGTCATTTTAAGTATTTTTGATAAAACACATTAAAATTAATTAAAGCCATAATATATCATTCTTCCTACAAAATCTAACAGACACATATTATGACAATCAAAAAAAAAAACTGAAAATTTCTCTTACACCTTTAGAAGTGCACACACCACACATTGAGGACCACTGATCTAAAATTTATCTACCTGTACTTTTCATAAAAACAACATTTAAAATATTTATATATTATGGCTTTAATTAATTTTAATATGTTTTATCAAAAAGAAACTGAATAGTATACAATTCAGTACATTGAAAATTGACTTATTCTTTATCAGACAGCAACAGTTTTTATTCTTCTGAGAAAATGGGAATTGACATATCAGATTATGCTATGTCACTTCCTATTCAATAAACATCTGCGAGACCATATTTTACGTTCTAGATGACACTGGGTTGGAAGTCAGCTTACTAGAGGAAAGTATATTTTTATTGGAGAGAGCTCTAAACTTCTTATTAAGCCCATAGATCTGATTGGATTAGATGAGGATACTATTATGATTCCTAGTACAGTTGGGTGCAAAATAACTTTCAAAGACCAAAGAATTTTTTTGACTTTTCACATTGTTAATGGTAATACTGATTTGAACATCGATCTAAGGCTGACTATTTCTGAAAAATGTTGCCATTACTATCAGTAATGAGGATTTCTATAATGAAAATGAATAATAACATTCATATCAATATTTCTGCTGTTATTAATGATGATGATTTGCATATTATAGTTCATCATTTATGAAGGAATTATTATTTTCCCATTGAGAAAGTGATGAAGATTATGTCAAAATGAAGTTAATATTGATGAATGGCTATCATATTGGATAAAGAACAGCACTCTATTCAGTTATAAGCTCAAAAATATTTATTTAACATCAATAATTGCTAATGTTTTTGGCGTATTTACTCCATCATCAGCATCAATTCCTAATGATGGTGTAAATATGCCAAAAACATTAGCAATTATTGATGTTAAATAAATATGTTTGAGCTTATAACTGCGTAGAGTGCTGTTCTTTATCCAATACGATAATAAGTTGAAAGCAGTTAAAAAGGAATGAAACTATAGATGAATAGCTAATTTGTTAACAATAGAAGATTCCTTAATCAGAATTAGTTCTAATTGAATTGCATATTAAAAAATGGGAATAATTCAACCAAATATATCTGGATTTATTAGTCCAATAAATTTTGATACAGAAGATAGTTTTCAGCTTTGCATTAGGATCATGTCTAAGTGCCATGTCAAGTGAATCAATTTTGAAAATCATCTCTACCTAACTACTTTCAATTTTGTTGAAATTTTGTAATGTGTATATTATATATAAGATTTCAAATGAAGTTCTGCAAAAATTTTAGCTCAAGATGAACTATGGCTGAGATACCAGTATGTTTGGTAGAGATTATTCAAGATTGCAAATACAATCATAAACAGTTTGCTTAGTTTTGCATTTTGTTGTGACGTAACTAAGTAGCTAGCAGTAAGATATTTAATTTTATTGTTCAAATTTTTATATTGAATATAAAATTGCACTGACGAAACCATCAACATTGTACATTTCTCATAATCTGAATTCAAAAATTGATAAAAAATTTTGTTGTGACAAATGTTAGCATATTTAAGGAGGGCATAAATTTGACACAAATAACTTTTATGACTAATTCCACATGCACATACTTAAATATATATATAGATACCGGTATATATAATATCTGTAATATACATGTGCTCTTTGAAACTTTAATATTTATTCATTGTTATATTTAAATGAACTAACTTTCAAAATCCTTCATTAAGATGAATGCTGTTTCACCTTAATGCTAGTTTTTGATTTATATGAAAATTCATTCATTTATATATATTTAGTAAAATTTATTTTTAATCAGGAACTGAAGCAATGGCAAATGCTGAAAATACTGCTTCATTTTATGCCAAAGGTAAAGATTACTGGGAAATGGTGCCAGCAACAATTGATGGAATGCTAGGAGGATTTTCTGAAATTTCGAGTATTGATATTCAAGCATCAGTTAGATTTTTGAATACATTTCTTCAAGTTAGTATGTTTCTTTTTGAATCACATTACACTGTATATTTATTATAAATTTTAATTATTTAAATGTATTCTAGGATAAAAAGAATCCTGTTGGTCATTCCAGAGCTATAGATTGTGGTTCAGGAATTGGCAGAATCACTAAACATTTTTTACTGAAAATTTTTGATACAGTAGATATGGTTGAACAAAGCCAACGATTTCTTGATCATGCCAAAGATTACATTGGACCTGAAGCAAACAGAGTGAATAAATTTATATGTTGTGGTAAAAAATATTTTTTAAATACTCTGATTATCTTTCTCTTTATGCTCTGTATATTTCAGAATATGAAATTATTAATTAATTTTAATGTTAATTACAGAATATTCTTTTATTGTTTATTTGATTGAAATTCTGATTGCTTACAATTGAGTAATTATAGTATGACTTGTGAATTTTATATGCACTAAAAAAAAATAGAATTTTTAGCATTTAAAGCAGTTATTAATTTATTTATATTTATTTATACTTAACAAATTAAAAGCTAGAAAAGTTAAATCAAAAGGTACAAAGCTAATTTTGCTTAAACCAGTCAACTAGTATATCAAATTGTTAGTAATCTAAATTCCCACATTTAAAAAAAATGATCAAATATTTGTTAATTGATCATAACTATTAGGAATCCCACAAACCTGATCAGAAATATTGAGAACCATTATGTTTGCTATAAAACATAATGGCATTCCCCAACAATGTAGTCTTTAGTTTATTGTATTTCCTGTTATTTATTTATTTACCCTCATTACCCTAATGTACATTTGGGCAACCCCTGTTATAACATATAATACTCATTAAAGCTCATAGATGCTCTATTCCAAAATGACCTCTGCATTTTTTCCAGTTTCATAGTAGGTACGTTAATGAATTCAGTTCTACGTGAATCATACTGCGGAACATTAAAAAATAAACTGTCCGATGGTAGAAGACCAGTGATATATTTTGATATCAAATTATTGTCGTGCTTTTCACAAATACACATTTAGAAAATAGCATAGTTAATTTATACAGTTGTTTCTAGAGTTACAAATAATTCATAACTAACATATACTCATATATGGTTTCTTTTCATATTAATGTATCTTTCTCACAGGTGCAATGCTATAAATTTTTGTGTTTAGTATAAATGTAGATTTTTAAGTTAAACTTTGAGTTATAAATATAATTCATAACTCAAAAAGATTTTAATTAAAAATCTATGTTTATATTAAACATGGAAATACCAAACATACTATGTATACTGCATTGTGTAATATTTGGTACTAATTAGACCAATTAAAATTTTTTATATTTAATAATGTTTGATGGAAGTTCTACCATCTTGAAATACTACAGTTGCACATTAAATAAATATGTAATTTTATAATATACTTATTGGTAGACATGATAGCAAAATGTTATTTTGCTTAAAATTCTTATATAATTTTTGAATTTTTCTAAAATTTAAAAGTAAAATGACATGCTCTTATATAAGAAAAATTTGTTACTTGGATATTTGTAACCTAAAAGAACAGCAGAACAAAATATATAAAAAAAAATAACATTTAATAGTAATTGTATGCCATACATTAGCTATAAATAGCATGTTATTACCCAACAAAAATGCAATATTTTTGCACTAATTTATTTAAAAAAGGAATGAAATTGTTTACCATTTATAAGAAATCATAGTTTAAAATTACATTTTTACTGTGCAATGTAGTATTTAAAAACTCACCAGAAAAAATAATTATATGCGAACTTTTATTTCTTTTTGGTTTTTCTTTACCTACATGCTTAGTTGAATTGCATTTGTTAAATAAGATTTAATTTGGTTTATTCTGCTTTGTAGGATAACAGAATAAACAAAAATTATATAAGTGATCATAATTCATATTGTGTTATCACATTACTTTGAAGATTGAAAAGCAGTTTACTATTGATGTTAGTAGTAGTAGTAGTAATAGTAGATAAAAGGAAGGAGCCTGTATAGCCCAACTACCGTGACCAACAATGGTCTATTGTGTACCCCCAATCAGATCATCCCAGAAGAAGTCCTGTCTTTAAAGCAAACGACAGAATTTTCCTCAATGGGGCAGTAGCAAGATTCTCCAGAACAAGAAAATACATCCCTAAAAGATGCCTAAGCCAAGAAAGGGCCACACATTCACACAAAATGTGAAGAGGAGATTCCCCCTCATTCTGACATCATCTACAAAAAGGGTTATCAACAAGCCCAATCAAGTGAAGATGTCTACTAAGATGACAATGCCCTGTAACAATCCTAACTTCATGTTTGTTTAGTGAAAGCAACTCTTTAATTCGCTGAGTAGAGCAACCCAAAATGAGAGTCTTCACCTGCCTAAGACCAGAAATAGACCTCCAGGAAATCAGATGCTGGGCCGCCAACCAGTCCTTGACGACCTGTCCAAAAGCATCAGGTCCAAAAAAGGGGCAAGAAGCCCCTTCCTTGGCAAGCCCATCAGCAACCTCATTACCCTCAATCCCCTTGTGCCCCGGCACTCAGACAAGCTGCACCCTGTTCTTGGTGGCCAGTTCCTCAATAAGAAGACGACATTCCCAAACAAGCTTAGAAACAAAGCGGAACTATCAAACGCTTTAAGAGCAGCCTGACTATCAGATAGGATGTAAATATATTTACAAGCATAATCCCCCTATCAAGATTAATTCTAACACATGCAGAAATAGCAAAAATTTCTGCCTGAAAGATAGTGGCAAATCACCCAAGGGAATAGGAATAAAGCATCCGTGTCCCCTCGCAGTAAACCCCTACCCCAACTCCAGTAGTGGTTTTAGAATCATCTGTAAACCAGACCAAACCACTCTTGATACTGCACCCAGTCGAATGTAAAAGAATCAATTTTATTTTCTCTCTTGGAACATGCGGGAAAAAATTTTCTATTTAAAATAACACTATTTTTGCAGATTCCAATGGATTATTATCTAATATTCTGAAAATATTTTCCGAGTACTCAAATAAATTAATGGCGGGTGAATATTTTTTTTAATTAGAATTAAGTACGCATACTGTATGCAAATGCTGCCAGAAAATATCGCAAAAGTTTCACAGTTTATTAGTTGATTTTGGATTTATGACGGAAGTAGACGAAACTCGCATTTTTAACATAAATATAAGGCTGGAAGAGTCTTAGCAATAGGAAATGGGTTATAAGTGGAATTTATAGAATAACAAGTGAGTATTTTTTAAAATGATATGATATCCAACCAGGACTGACTCAACATACGATCGAAAGGAGCTCCTGCTCAGAGCGTTGATATTTAAGGGGCTCAAAAGGGCGCTGGCACAGTTTGTGTTTTATTATTATTATTGTAATAAGACAATTATTTTTTACACATAATTTAAATGGTGAAACCATTTAAATTATGTAAACCCATCAAAACTGACGACTTGAAGGGTGCAACAATTTTCGTTCTGGATACTAAAAGCTCTAGAGCCAATAGTGTATCCAACAAGTGAATCATTAATTCTTTTCTTATCAGGAATGTTATCGAAGATTCTACTATTATTACTGATAATTGAAGATATAGCCCCAATAATTAGTTTATAATCATTTTAAGGAAAATCATTCAAAATACTTCATTTATCCAGGAAAAAACAAGATCTATGAACATTTCAAAATTCTCTGCATATATCACTTTAAAAGTATTTCAAAGATCTGCTCAAAATATAATATAATTCATCAGATAGTTTTTTTTTTTTGACACACAACCAAATCAATTATATTTTGCACCTTTTGACAAAATTATTGACATTTTTAAAGTTCCTTTTAATTTTCATAAATAAGTTTTAATTTAACATTTTTTGTGTATTTTCATATGTTGATTTAATTTGTCCAAAATGAAGACAAAAATCTCTCGATTATGACATATATACACATACATTACAATTATATTATTTTGTAATATTATTGCAATCACATTTGTCATTTGTTGAAAGAAGAATTCTGTCAAATAAATGTGCTTCAGATACAAGTACATTTTTTATTTATTATCATTAATAAATAAAATATGTAATAATAAATATAAGCATAGTAAATATATGTGACTATCTCGAACTCATCGATAATGTTGATTCTTGTATTTTTGAATAGAAACAATTGCTAATGCATATATGTGTCCATAGTCCACACTGATAGCTTTAGGTGGATATATTTATGCATCCATAGCAGTCAAACATTAATTAAAAATGCATATTTATTTATAAGCCATATTTTGAGGGGCCCCGTGAGAAATATCCAATCGGGCCCCATGCTAACTTAATCTGGCACTGGTTACTCGTGTTATATTATAATTGAATATTTATAAGTTTAGTAATGAAATATTCAATATTTCTCTGTGTTTAATATGATTTCAAAGGAAAAAACAAAAAAGTAAAGAAAATTATTTAATTCAATAAACTCTCAATATTTAACATATATTTTTTGCTATTTGATAAATTTTAAATAAAACATATTTGTTGAAATCAGTTAAAAAATCAAAAAAATAATGTTGAAAAGTTCGGACGATATTGCCTTTTGCTTTTACTTTCATCCAACTTGATTCCTTGAATAACACTTATTGGTGGATGGAACAAATTAGGGGTGTGGTAATTATATTGGTATGTCACTTTTGCTACCACCCTCGAAACAGCTGCAGTATATGATGAGAATAGCAATTCATGAAGAAACGCTACTTCACTGTAACTAATGACATCACTACTGTATGGTAAACTTACTTTGCATTAACTTACCACAACCCATGAGAATGGCTACCTAGGTCTATTAAAGTTTAATTTCATAATATTAAATAAGCTAATGTAAGATATTATACTCTATCCCTACTTTGCTATCTATCATAACTTTTTAATAACTTAACGAAATAATATTAAGCATGGTATTTGACATCCATCATTAATTTCAAATGCAATAAATCTTGTGACTATTATAATCTAATGGTGTGGCTTTGCTCAGTTACCAAAGACATACTATTGTAATTCAATAATTCCATTGTAATACCATCTAGCTAGCATATCAGGTGTGGTAGAATTAGCAGAACTTTATAAGGGATTGATGTCTACTCTACTGTCTTGGAAAATTTTCTTTAAAGTTCACCATTCAGGAAAATTTTCCAAGTCATAGGATCTTGTTAAAAGACTTACTTTTGTTATATATGATTTCATTGTAGACATTTCAGGAAGCATTGAAATTCATATCATCTTTTTTTCCTTTGAATTACATACTAAGCAGCATGACATTCCAATGATTGCTAGAGATTGCTCATAGAATGGAATATTTCTACACTATTACACCAAAAGATATAGTATCTTCTTTTATTGCACTAATAATTGTCACTACCTACACTGGTTATTTCAATACAGAACAGTTCTATGCTGCTGTTTCTTTGTTAGAAATTACAATACAATAGAATCCCAATTAACAGAGGTATCTAAGGTTAAATTTAGTTCACCAGAAAATGTTCTATTTAATATTTGTAATAAAATTAAAACTATACATTTTTAATATTAAATAAATTAAAAAACTGATTTTATTTACAATTGTTTTATCATCAATTAAAATAATTTTAAAATAGTTTTTTTTTTTTCCTTATCTTTTTTTGAAATGATGAATATGAATTACAAGCAATTTTGGTTTCTTATGTAAAATCTGGATTTCATTGTTTTTGAACAATATTAAAATAATAAATAATTTTATAATTTTTTATT
>AYEL01089526.1:0-28710 GCA_000484575.1 Olivierus martensii | reverse complement strand
AATTTTGGTTTCTTATGTAAAATCTGGATTTCATTGTTTTTGAACAATATTAAAATAAATAAAAAATTATAAAATTATTTATTATCAAAAAAGATGATGAACTATTGTTATAGTAATAATAATGCCTATTTAACCTGTCTAAATTATTTTTAGGTCTTCAGGACTTCATTCCTGATCCATGCACATATGATGTTGTTTGGTGTCAGTGGGTAACTGGACATTTAACTGATGATCATTTTATTACTTTCTTAAAGAGATGTAAAGCCAGTCTAAAAAAAAATGGTCTTGTAGTAATAAAAGATAATTTATCATCTACTGAAAATGTAGAGATAGACAATCAGGATAGCAGTGTTACTCGTCCACGACATCTGTTATTAAGTCTTTTCAAAGATGCTGGGATGGAACTACTGGCAGAAAGAAAGCAATATAAATTTCCTAAAGGACTTTATGAAGTCAAAATGTTTGCACTTAGATGATCTGTAACAAACATTTTTAAGAAAATTTCTGATTAGACTAACTTTTATATAATGTTTCTAAATGAAATTTATTGTATTATTTCTAAAATCAAACTAATTTATAACAGAACATTTGAATAGTGTCAGAAGTTAACATTATTCAGAGATGTTAACATGTATTTAAAATTTTTGTGTGTGTAAAAATTATTAGACAATAAAATTTTTCAAACAAAACTTTTATTTCTATTGGAAATATTGAATAGCATAAAATTTCTTACAAGTAAAAAAAATGAAAAAACTAATTTTAAAATACATAATTCATATTTATATTACAATACAATTGAATATATATCAAAATAAATATATATATATTTTTGGTCTAGTCATATTCATATGCAATTCTAACTTTTGAATAATTTTTAAACTGTCTACTATTCATTTAAAAATTTGCATTCTGTATATAATTTATCATATTTCATAATATTTTTTTTATATGAAACATGCCTGTTAAGCACAAGATTTATCATAACTGATATTAAATGAATAAAGGTTTATGTAAAATTGGTATACTACAATCATAATCCATCCATGTTTCATTTAAAGAGAATTTTTATATTGACAATATTTTACAATTCATTGTTTAGTTAATTCCCTATTCTAAAGTAATTAAGGAACAACATATAAGATGGTCAATAATTCATGATACAAGCTAAAAGCAATTTTTTCTTATTCAAAAAGAAACACCTAGGAACATTTATGTCAAAACAAAATATTCCAAAATGACTTTCAAACATGATAATATTGAAATATTGTAATATAAGTAAGATCCATTATAGATATGAGATGTGATTTACATAAATAAAAGATTAATTAGTATACAATTTGAATTATAGACACATCATATACAGATAATCCTCAACTCATGACAGGTAATATATTTATTCATTTCCTACCAAAATTCATTGTTGTACAATAAATTATCAAACTTACAAATATAAAACTAAAGAACCAGACAAAATGGATCTTGCTGATATAAAATATCACTATCATGTTAATAAGTAAAAGTGATTTTAATTCAATTACTATCTGTGTCACTCATTCTATACAGATTGCTAGTTATCAATAACTATTATAAAGTAATTTTAATTTCTTTGTATGCATTAATTTTCAAATGGTGATATGTAGATACAATTAAAGATTTACAGAAACTCCTTATGTAAATTTAATTTTATATAGAAAAACTTTTGACATGCAAAATATTTTAAAAATCATCATCATTATAATTTAGTGTAGTGTACTGCGGTTTTATATATTAATATTGCAGCAATGGTAATCTCTCTGCTGTAAGAATATTAATATATATTACTATTGAGAGTAACATTATCAATACAGTTACCATGTGTAATAACTATTATACGTTATGTGGGCATTTTGTATTACATTAGTTATGTCATACATTTTCCTTAAAGATAAATTTTACATGTATATAATATTTATATGATAATTTACATTGAATTTGACTTTTGTGATATTACTACGAATATAAGTTGGGGACTTCTGTATAATGGTCGTGATACAATTTTAATTGAATATGATTTCCTTTTTTGTCGTCTTCAAAATATTCCATGCATTAAAATATCTAATGATATATATGTTTTTTGGGGTTATTAAAATATATACTTAATGCTTAGTATAGCAATTCAGCTTGTAGCATGATTTACAAAACATCCTATGCATGAATAAATATCAATATAGCTAAAAAATGATATGAAGTCTAACTTTTAAAGATATTAATTAATTAATTAAAGAAGATATAAACTGTTTTGATAAATAACTGTAAATTTGATATTTAAATATAATCCATTTTTCCATTTAATGAATTATTATAAATTTTTAGTAGAAATTATTCTATGTAATTTTTTAATTTTGAAAATTAATATGTATATAAGTACAGGAATGCTCATTGTAAACATTACACACCAGCATTATGATTTATATAATGCATTATATAAATGATGTATAAAACAAATAATATAATTTTTTTTGACTAATTTGCATGTTTAAATAATTAAGTTACATAACAGAATTGACATGAATCATATAGAAAAATTTTTCATTGCAACATAATTGGCACCAATTTTTGCAATTTTTATTATTTCCATGGAAGACAACATTCTCTTATTGCAATACTTAATATCATCACAGTGCCTGCAATTTGGCACATTTTTCTATTTAATATACAAGCCATTTATTATATAAATATATCCATGTGCAATCAATCCATATACAAAAAAACTACTTTAAGAAAAAGAAAATAGATTTTCTGCTGATGTAAAATTTGTATAAATTGTGTAGAATGAAAAGTATGAATTTATATAAATAATTTCATTATAAATTTATAAAATGATTTTATCACAAACAAAGAAATAGATAATGGCAGTGGCCATATATGAATTCTCAATAAGATAGCTTCTTAGGAATGATTTATCAAAATTTATATTGTATTTCTGTTATTCTAAAGTTTAAACTCTCTTTCTATCTGTCAGAACACGAACAATACTACCAACACCTCCAGTTGCATAAACCTGAAATTTAAAAAAATTATTAATATTTAAAAGATAATAAAATTAAGATAAAGAGAGATTAAGAGTTGAAAGAAGTTGATTTCTTGAGACTAGTAGTTTAATAGATGATATATAATGTAAAAATATATTCTTATTTACATAAAAAAATAATTATGATAGCTATAATATTTTACAATAATCACTATTTGAATAGTCCAAGATTATAGTTAATATATTAAGTATAAAATCAGATTTAATATTTTTCATATATATATTAGCTAAAACTTTATCTGGAAGTCTAAAATATTACAAACTTGTTAAGTGAATAAAGTAAAATGTTTTAAAGAATATAGCATTTTTATTAAATATAAAAACTAAATTTTTTTATAAATGTTTTAAAGAATATAGCATTTTTATTAAATATAAAAACTAAATTTTTTTATATATTTGGAGTTCTTATTTTAATATTTAAAGAAAATATAAAATTAAACATCTAATATTTAAAAATATAAGCCAAGTACAATATTAAGAAATTAGGTTATTTTTACAATTTAGATGTGGTACTTTGATTAATGTTATTGGTTTATTTTTGTAAATCATGAACTAGGTAGCTACATCTTATTTGTAGCAAATATCCTAATTTCTTATTATTACCCTTGGTTTATTTTTTAGATGAAAACTGATTTTCTGAGAAAGATATTCTAACAACAATATGCTAACATATCATTAAATATGCTGTTTATTTTTAATTTAATTGAATAGAAATTTTTACAAAACATTAAGTAACATATATATTTATATACCAAATTTATTTGAAATCAGTTGAGTAATATAGCCCTGTTGAGTTGAAGTTTTTGGAGAGCATTAAATTATATAAAGAATATTTACATTTCAGATTTGGTCAATATAAGTTGAACAATATGATACATAGAGGTGTCACTAAAAAAGTAAATTATCCTCTTCAACATCCTTCATTTCAACCTGATTGGGACAAAATTTTTAAATGGCTTTAAATAAATCAATATATATTTCAAATTTGTACAAAAGCAGTTGAATAATGCAATCTGTAGAGATATTTATGGAAAAGAGATTTCTTCCTTGTATTTTGATCCAATTATGCTAAAATTTTCAGGGAACCTTCAGTAATCAAAGAAATATCTATCTATATCTATATATCTACATACCTTGCTACAATATTTATGTGCCAAAATTTCATATATCAATTTAAATGATGCAACCTTCAATGATATCTACAGAAGAGGAGGATGGAAAAAATGATGCTTTTTTGTATTTTCAAACTGCTCTAGTTCTTTTATTAATTGGATTTGAAACTACAAATTTGGCAGTCATTGTCTTATTGAATACTTTTCTTGAATAAATTTGTCAAATGAATATTACTTAATTTTAAATGAAAGTTATGACAAGCTGAATTTTGGTCAAAATGATTTCTATAATAAGAGTCAGTCAGTGATTATTATACTTGGCTTAAAGTACTGCCATTCACCTTAATTATTACATTCTTATGTTTTGACTATAAGTATTGGGATATTTAGGAAAATGATATTAAAAATTCTGACTGAAAATCAATATTGAAAAATAATGATGAGGTTTGGGTAGAATGAGAAGGTTTCTCATCATTCTACTCAATGAATGAGTCAGGCATCTATAGAGTCCTTATCTTCAATAATACCTTCCAAAGGCCTGAAAAATGTGTGTGTAGAACAATGAGGAATCTAAAAATGCAAAAGAAAATTAAAAATACTGATCCAACAAGTATGGACATGGCACTAAAGCCTTAGCCATATGTACATATGAGCATGGCATATGGATAAACTGGGATAAGACATCATGAGAAGAATGGAAAGTTATATTGAGAGGAAAAGCAACTGGAGGCTATAGAAATAGCTGAAAGGAGTTTAAAAACATAATTCAACTAATGAAAATGCACCAGGTGAACTTTCACTTCCATGGAGCTGGTCTATTGTAAACCATATGTAATCTGAATTAACCACTTACCACACACAAGAATCCTTTAGTGGAATTTTAATAATTCCACTAAAAGATTCTGATGTGTAGTATCAAAGGATGAATCAGTATTATATAAATGTTAAATGTATTATAATATGAACATTGACAGTTTTAAAAAACTTATAGTTATATGATGTCATCATGTGGAGCATTTAAAAAAAAATTTTTTTTTAATTTTTCAATAGAACATTGTTTCATATTTTAAATTCTAGAACTTAAAGTACTGTTGTGTAATTTTGTATGTATACATTGAGGATGACAGAATTGTATGCTGAAAATATTTTGAAATAAAAATGTCATGATCATTAAACTTATTTTCTATATAGGTATAATATATATTTTTTTATCACCATTCATTTTTTAATTTTTGCTTTAACAAACTGCATTAATTTGTGCTGTTCTTTTCAAATTTTCATTTTGAAAAGAAAAAAAATTTTTTTACAAAGAAACAATTTCATCAAGTAATTAATTTAACATAATATATTTAAAACAATTAATGAATTTTCTTTTATATATTTAAAAATTTATATCTCAATCAATTTTTCTTGTCTAATTTACTTCGAATTGCTTTATTAAAAAAAATTCTATTATTCATGTAATCTGTAATTAGCAATTTCAACCCTACTATCATGCTTGCAAGAAACTAACAAGGGTTTATAATGAAAAATCAAACTGCATTTTTCTGCAATGTGTTTGGAAAAATCTGTACCAGAATCTTGTAAAAAATGATGAAAAAGGTACTAGAAATGTACTTGTAATAAATATGTTTTCATTAATCTTTACAAATATATCTATCTCTTTCAGTTAACCAATAGCAGACAATATATTTTAAGAACTTTTTAACACAACCATAAAACCGTGCATCCAGAATCCTTACACAAAGAAGATTATATCGAGTTTGGTTTCATCTATTTGAGGCCTGAAAATGCTCAATTGCCATTCTATCTAATCTGCAATGCAGCTTTGTCGAACGAGGCGCTTGTTCCAAGCAAATTGAAGAGACACTTAGAAGAAAAACATCCAGCTTTAAAGGACAAACTGAAGGGATACTTCGAAAATCTCGTGACTCAACAAAATAAACAAGCTAAGAAACTTACGAACTACCTCAAGCTGCCAGAAAAGGGATTGATTGCAAGTTATAAGGTCACTCAGCTGCTGGCAAAAAGCAAGAAAGTGCATACAGATGCTGAATCAGCCATTGCACCAGCATTAGCAATTGTCGTTGAAACTATGCTTGGAACTGATGCTGCCGAAAAAGTCAAGAAAGTTCCTTTGTCAAAAAACACTATTTCCCGTCGAATTAATGATTTGTTGTCAGATTTAAAGGATCAAATTTGCGAACACTTCGAAGCGCTTGGCGATGAATTGTCTCTGTTCTGGTCTTTTCAGGTTGACGAATCAACGGACATTAGTGGCAAAGCTCAGCTGCTAGCTTTTATTCGATTCAATAAAGGATGGAAAATTTGTGAATGAGTACTTATTTTGCAAAGATTTACTAACTACGACGAAAGCTGAAGACATTTTCAAGTTGGTGAATGAAAACATTTTGCTCTTCAAACTACAGTGGAAAAACTGTGTCAGCATTTGCACCGATGGATGTCCTTTAATGCAAGGAAGTAACAAGGGATTTGTCACACTCGTGCACTAAAAAATCCAAACGTGTTAGTTGTTCACTGCATGATCCACAGAGAAGCTCTCGCCTTCAAATCTTTGCCGAAAGATTTCCTATCTGTTCTGAAGCAAGTTATTCATATTGTAAACATCATCAAATCTCGACTGCTTCACTCTCAACTTTTCTCTGAACTCTGTGAAGCAATGGATTCAGATTACAAATGCCTCCTGTATCCCACCGAAGTGCGTTGGCTTTCCAGAGGAAAAGTGTTAAAGCATTTCATCCAGCTCAAGAGTGAAGTGATTTCATTCTTGGAGGTTGAAAAAAGTGACTTTGGATTTTGATGACAAGATCTGGTGGATAAAAGTTACATTTCTCTCCGATTTATTCGACAAATTAAATTCACTGAACTCAAGTCTTCAAGGACCATCAGAAAACATCATAACTGCAACATCAAAACTCAAGTCATTTGATGAAAAGTTGTCGCTGTGGCAAAATAAAGTCTCGAAGGGAGTCCTCGACAGCTTTCCCACTTTCAACGAATCTTATTCAAATAGTAACAGAAATAGGCCTAACGAAATCATTTTCGAAATCCTGGACGCATTGAGACACCTCCAATCGGCACTGTAGCATTACTTCCCATCAATTGCAAGAGATGAATATGGATGGGTGATCAATCCATTCGGAAAAAACTCAACTACACATCTTACAACCGAAGAGGAGGAGCAATTCATTGATTTAAAAAACGATACATTTTCTCGGTCAACATTTCCGGAAAAGAGCCTGGATGAGTTTTGGATCTCAATCAATAAGTTATATCCTGCATTTAGTTCAAAAGCAATCAAAGTAATTTTACCATTCACATCATCATGGTTATGTGAGTTTGGATTTTCAGCACTGACTGAAATCAAATCAAAAAAGAGAGAGAGACTTCTTACAATCGACGATGAAATGCGCACTTGTTTGTCGACTTTGGAGCCTCGATTCGATCGGATTTGCTCTAAAAACAGGCACATCCATCACATTAAAAATAACGATGTAAAATAAATATGTAAAAATAAAAATTTCTGTAAAAAAGTCTTCACAAAAATTAAGATTATTTCAGGAGTGCCACGAAACTTTATAGATCTTTTTAGTGTGCCACAAGAAAAAAGTTTGGGAAACACTGTTTACAGTATTAAATTTATTGCAGAAACAAATAACCTGAAGAAACTTGTATTGTTTAGAATATCTGCCAGAAAAGGACCATAGTCCCACTTTTTGCATCTGAACGTCAAAAGATCATGAAATTGCTTCTCCCGGAGAAAAATTTATCCTCACTCTTCTTTGCTTTTATCCTTCACTTTTTCTGAAATTTTCGTTGTCTTGCAGCTTCTTGTCAATATGTTGTGCATTCATTTACTAGAACTAAGAGAGAGGTGTCATCTACTATGACACCTATCTCCTGGATATATCTTTATATTTAACACTTCTTTTTAATCATCTATTTCAGTTTCTTTTAGTTCTATTTTCAGCTTGTCTGATAGAGCTATTTGAATTATGTGGCTGTTAATAAAACTTGTTTTTATATGAAAATACTTGGAAACATCATTTACATAATTGCAAATCATATTAGCAATAAATACCGATCACGCACATTACGAAACAAATTACCCACGTGTTGTCATACAATATTTCTCAAGTCAGCATAGTTATTTAATAAATATAAATAAATGTAAAGGATAGAATTTTTATGAATTGAAATCTGTATAATTAGGGAGTTTCTATTAATATATATAATAAATTGTGTTACAGAAGTTTTCTTTTGTCACTTGACTTGACACGATAGTTATTTTTTTCTCATTGAAGTCTACAAAAAATCGAAATTACACTTACAATAACGATTATGGAGAAGTTGCTAGGCAACACTTATTTATATATGGTTTTTCTGATGAGGATCAGATGACATAGTAACAAATTTACATAATTTGTTATACAATATCATACAATTTGTATCACTTCTAGATAATTTTCTATTATACATGAAATGAAATTATTCAAAAATTTTAACAACAGTTTTCATAAATGATCCTTATTTACGTTTTACCCTTTATTTTAACATTTTATGGTGAATATATTACTAAATAAAATGAACTAGATGCAAAACAGTATTTTAACACATTGTTTCTGTTTAATAGCATTGAATCTGTATTTGTCGTATTGCATTAAAATAAATAATATTTCATTTTATTAGGTGTTATAGATGTGCATAACGAAAATTAGTCTTCACTTATATAATAAACTTTTTTAATAATTAATTAACCTTATAGATACAATGGCTAAAAAATTGTTATTGTTATTAACAATTTCGTAGTTATTATAATATATAAGTACGAAAATTATTTAACTGCTTGTAACAAAAATATTTTTTACATATTATATACAATATACAGGGTGTTCCTAAAGTCCACCGACAAACTTTCAGGGCACGTTCTACTTATGAAAAATAAATAAAAAATGTTTAATGAACATATGGTCTAAATTGCACCATTTTTAAAAAATGTTTAATGAACATATGGTCTAAATTGCACCGTTTTCGAGTTATCACCCTTTAAAGCTAGCCAATCACCATCGAGTACACAAAGTATCACAACGCGTTGCGTTGCCAAGACTGGTCGCATTGCATTACTCTCCTACTTACTACTGGGCAGTAAGAAGGCGAGCGACGCGTTTTGGAAATGCAACATGTCGTGATGTTTCGTGTACGCAATGGTGATTAGGTAGATTTAAAGAGTTATAACTCGAAAATGGTTCCATTTAGACCAGCGTTTCTCAAACTATGGGACGTGAAATGCTGGGGTCGCAAAAATTAAATTCAAACACTTGAATTTCAGTTTTTATGCAATTTCACAAATGCCCAATATTTAACATATGACAACATATGAATATTCAATGTAGTTGGTTACCAATATTTAACGTACGACAACATATGTATTTTCAGTGTAGTTGGCTGATCTTAATAAGTGTATAAATGATTTATGTACTTGTATGTTTTATTTCATTTTAATACATGGGGTTACGAAAAATCTCGTAGTGAAAAATGGGGTCGTGAATGAAAAAAGTTTGAGAAACGCTGATTTAGACCATATATTCATTAAACATTTTTTATTTATTTTCATAAGTGAACCTGCCCTGAAAGTTTGTCGGTGGACTTTAGGAACACCCTGTATAAATTAGCAGATTCATTGTAAAATTTAGCTTTCTGCCAACTTAAATTTAGATTTCTGTCAACATTTTAAGCAAGCATTGGCAGAAATCTAAATTTAAATGTTTTATTTGCTATTATTATTGTCATATATTTAAATCTTAAAATGATGTCTGTTTTTTAATATTGAAGTAAATTTCTTATTTGAAAATTTTTTTAAAAATTTTAACATTTATTTAGAGTAATGTTCAGCCCTTCCTAATATTTTAATATTAAAATAAGTTTCTCATTAGCTTATTTTTTTAAATGGTTTGAGAAACACTAAATCATATTTTATTAATGTAGTCATTTATTTTACTAGTAGTATATATCAGGTAAAAATTTGAAGTCATCATATTCACATTAGGTATTTAATTCTAATATATAGTATATTGAACTTATTTTGATTGTTGTCGAATTGAAAGAGAGGAGAAAAACGCCATATTTTCTGAATTTGTAAGATAATACCAAGAATTTGGAATCTCCTATACTCTGTTCTCTCAATTGGAAATACAGAGCAAAATATTCTGTAATTTAGCTGGTTAAAATATTTGTAACAGTAAATAAATTTTAAATGTTATCTAAATCTAGTATAAAACTCAATAAAAAAAAGATTGTCTAATTCAGTAATAGCTTTATAAAAAGGCATCAAAAATGCAATAGTATTAAATTATAAGATGTGCGACAAATGATATGCAAATTATCCCAATACTGGTAAGACAAATTTTTCGGAAACTGCTTAAGACTCTATTAACATGTTCATTTAAAAGTAAAGCACCAACTAGCCAGTTAAAATAAACACCCAAATTTATTAAAAACGTTTTCGGTATCCATATTATACCATCTTCAGTCATACAATTCTAAAATAGAACTACCATATTGTATGACTGAAGATGGAATAATATGGATACTCGAAAACGTTTTTAATAAATTGAGTGTTTATTTTAACTGCTAGTTGGTGCTTTACTTTTAATGAACTATATCCCAATACTGTTTCTGAAACAATCTTTCACGAAAAATGTTTTTATTAGGAACAGATTTCATATTTCTTATATATTATTTACTTATTGTAATAACTGTATATTAATATTCTAAATAGCTTTAATTTATTTTGTTTGCTTTGCTTTAATTTTGATTAAGTTGGTCAGGTTAGAAAATGTCATCACAATTCACTTCATGACGTTACCACTAAGCTGATTGGCGTGAAGCTAGCGATTTACTTTCTTGCACAGCTGTACATTAACTGATGGTTTCAATTTATCCTGATTTAAAACTTTAAGTTTCTACAGTTTATTCTTATTCTTACTGAATTTTTATTAGTTAATTTAAAAACTGAAGTTGAATGATAAATTACATCTTAAGGATGATTGAATAGCATAATTTATTTAAAATAGAAATTTAAATTTTAATAAAAATTTTTCATTATAAAAAAATCATCAACTTCTAAACATTAAATGTATTTAAAGTGCATTTCGTAATTATATACATTTTGCAAACCTCATATCTGATAAATATATTATCATCAGTTTATGATTAAATACAATACAATTAATCCCCAATTTATGTAGTTTTGACTTACATGGTTTCAGAGATACACAGATGCATCTCTGTTTTCATCAATTAATCCCCAATTTATGTAGTTTTGACTTACATGGTTTCAGAGATACACAGATGCATATCTGTTTTCATTGAATTTTCATAAAACATGAACGAAAAATTCATTAAACAATTTACTTTTTGCAAATATATTATCATCTTAAGGCCTAAAATTTCATCAAAATTTTATCAATGCTTAACATATGCTCAAATTTGATTTGGTATGCTATTTGTTCATACATTTATGTATATTGAATTTATGTATTGTTGGGCTTACACAATTTTCGATTTAGGAGGAAATTTTTTGGATGAATTAACCATGCAAGTTGGGGATTATTGTATGGTAAAACTCCAAAAATCCAGATCTCAGAAATTTGGACCATTCAAGAATCTCAATATTTTAAAAACTCAAAATTCTTTTAAATTTACAGTTTTTTATATATGTAAGACTGCACGCATACTGATATGCAGTGCAACAGATGCAACATAAATTGCAAAAATGAACAAATATACTCATTTTGATGAATGAAGAATTCTGTAATTTTTAATGAATAAATTAACAAAATTTTCCTGTTCATTTCTTTATTCTTTCCCAAATTTGAATTTTAAAAGTATTTTCCAAGAATCAAGAATATCTAGGCAGACTAAATCCACAGAGTCCTGATTTTTGGACTTTTACTATATTAAAAACTTTAAAAATTATTAAAATTACAAATTAATAAAAAAATAACAATGAAATATTGCTTATCATTAATATTACGAAATTTATAATTTTTTTAGTTAATTTAAATTACTTATTTGATTTCACGTCACTATTTTCAATATGACTTTCAAGAACTCCTAATTCATAATGTAGTAAGTTGATATTCCTGAGATTTGAACTTAACCAATATCTTAAAGTATTTTTATAATTCAAGAATTAAATTCTCTTTATGTTGTAATTATTCAAAATATAACTGTATGATTTAAAATAATTTAAATGAGCTGTTTCAATAAACTTATTAAATGACCGGTTATTTCAATAACTTTACTGAAAGACTAAAGAAACCATAATAAGAGAAAAAAGCTTTCTATACCATGATAATCTAGGAACTTCTCCACTTTTTATTCCTCCTTCTGAGGATAACAATGGTCCAAGAGCTTTCAACAACTGTAATGGGTCAATAGGAGCCTAAAAAGAATATGTAACATTTTAAATCATCATTAATTTACATTACACTATTAATAGTAAAAAATTTCATTAAAACTAAGCGATTGTTCTCTAAAGTTAATCCAATGGTAGTTACATGAATCATTAGGGATAAGCAGTGAGGCATAGGCTCTGAGATGGTATTTTTATTCAAAATTTTTTGCTATTTTTTAATATAAATCTACGTAATATATATAACTAAAGAATTTTCCTACAAGTGTCTTCTTATTAATATAAAAATATCAATCATTTTCCTATTATATACTGTTGACTTTTAATAAACTTTTTATGTAATTTGATACCTTTTTATCAAAATTATGTAAACAAACAAAACAAAATTTTATATTTCAGATAGTCAAACTTTATTCAAAGTAAAAAGAAATATGGTTCCTAAATAGATGGGTGGGTGCTATCAGCTGAGGATAGTCCAAGGTCACTGGTGGTGGTGCATCAATAGCTAGCCATACACGGACACTCTTTCCTACCGGTTTTGAATGTCTCATTCCAATCTTGTAGGAAAACGCGTATGTTAGTGCTCAATCACACGCCAAGCTTGGCGTGTATAACTCTGCACATCGTTCCATCTCACACGAAAGCACCTGATAAACTTTTGTCGTTTGTGTACTGCTAGGCGCCAGGCTTAAACGTTTCGAATCTGACTTAACTGTAAATTTTCATTCTACAAGAAAGCTTATTTTTGTTTGCAAATTTAATTTAATTTAATATTAATAATTAATAAATTTAATTATTTTCGTTAGCAATAACGAAAATAAATTTTATTTTTGTTTGCAAATTAAATAATGCTTTATTGCAATTAAATTTTTAATTGCATACGAATTATGTGATAACCAATATATATAAAATTAATAATAATTAAAATATATTAATTAAAATGTACAATACATAAAAAATAAAAAATAATTTTTCAATGCATAAAAAAAAAAAATGCACATCAACCCGGATTCGAACCCACTACCTTCAGATTACGAGCCACGTATTTATCGAGTGCGCCATCTGTGCACCTGGTGATCTGTTATCTATCCATCGCTTTTAAGCTGAATTATCAAAAGTTCGATTTTTCAAGTGTTAAAAAATACTATTAGAAGGCCATATTCAACGAAAAGCTCGGACACGTATTCACTCATTTTTGATGTATTTTCACCATACGCAAGCAGATCAAAATCGGTGGGGGGTCAGCTGTGTCCTCCCCTTGTAAGTTCTACAAATATAAATACTATAAATCACATCAAGATTGTTATAGACTACTATTATTTCTATTTACTTGAAAAATTCTTAATTCTAATTTTCTAATATTGAATTGTTGCATTGCATTTACCACTAAAATCAATCAATACTATATAAAAATTTTTATTAAATTTGATTTTGCTTCATTCCAATTTTAAATATTAGTCATTTTCTATTTAAGTGATAGCAATTTTACTAAATTATTGTTATTCATTTTGAATTTCATTAAACATAATTTTTGAATTGTTAATAAAATAATTAATATAAACCATAAGTAATTTTATAATTACTAGATAATGAAGATGTGATTTTAATAATGAAATTCATTTTGCAGTTATGATTTATTTAGGTATTTTCCTAAATAGTGATTATTATTTAGATTTTTTGTTGCCGAAAACGTTTTATAAGGAAAATTTGGATCCTGTAATAGAGCTGTAAGTAAAATATAACTACTTTATATAGTTCAATGCAAGTAAAATATTACTTTTTGATGTATATTTTATTTACACATTTTAATATCAAATGCTCCTGGCATTGGGAAAATTTGATTAAAATTTTATTTGTTTAATTTCTTTAAATAAAATTTACTTTTAATAAATATTAATCACAGTTTAAAATAACATTTTATAATATATTAAAAATCAAACACAGAAAAAATAAGTTTGCATTTTAAGTTTAAATAAACATAATAAACATTTTAAGTTTGCCATATATTAGAACTGTAAACAGTTATGCCAGATTAAACATCACAAATTAGGCTTAGATATCCACTTTCAACCCTTATTTTGGAACTGTCTTAACTTTTATAATGTAATTTCTATACTTTTAATCTATTTTGGTCTCATACATAGATTTGCAAGTCCTAATTAGTATGTTATAATGAGATATAGCTGTAGTTTATTTCTTTTAGCATGCATCTTTTGATACTCTATTTGTTTGGTAGGAAATTATATTAACCATTTATCTATATAAAATGAAAATAATCATTGTAATTGCTTAAAAAATGCTAATGCTTGATATGCTTAAAAATTAATTAGAAAAAGTTTATTGCTGAAGAAAAAATGCTGCAATATGATTCTATAAAAAATTTTTTTTTGTTTAGTATATGTTTGTTAATTTTGAAAGAAATCAATTATTTGATGAGTCTTCTGATTCTCTCTAAACTATTAAATTTTCACTTACCTAATATTGTTTATTGCATAAGCATTATAAGGTAATTTAATAAATGAATATTTTTAATTCTTTGGTCATTAAATTTTTCCTGACAAATGCATGCAGGATATTTCCAACTGTTGATGAATTTATTCAAATACCATATATGTGCTGAATAAAAATTTTGAATTTTTCTCATAAATAATTTTTAGAAAATAATATCTGAATTTGTTTAAAAGATTTTTCTTTATATGCTTTTAAAAAGAACCCATAATTTTAACATTAATCTAAAATTTGTAATGCATTTAAATTGATTTTGTCAAATTTGCATTAAATTAATTATATTTGGAAAATTTCAAATAACACTTTTCAATAATAAATGTGTTTATATATAAACATAATTCAAGTAGAAACTAAATATATGACTTTTAGTTTTGCATACTTCAGATATATAAAGAGAAAAATTGCATATAATTTAAACCACTGTGTTTATATATAAACATAATTCAAGTAGAAACTAAATATATGACTTTTAGTTTTGCTTACTTCAGATATATAAAGAGAAAAATTGCATATAATTTAAATATCACTTTATTTAACAAAATCTACAATGTTAATTCAAAAGGATCTATATGGGCATATCAGTCATTCACTTTAATAGTGATATTTCTGTAACTTTTCCTGAGAGCCATTTGAAATTTATATTTTAAGTTATAATACTCTGTTGTGGAAGAATATAAGTACTTAAGACAAGTAATCACAGCATTAAGGAGAACAGATGAAAGAAAATTATAATGACAACCAAGGCAAGGGAGAAAGTCATCCTGACAGGCAGTATAAACAATGGAGAGATGATATAAAAAAGTAATTGGTTCCCAGTGGATGCAGATTGAATAAAATAAGTACATCTGGAAACAAAAAGAGGCATATATATCCAGCAGTGAATGAAATAAGAAATGATGATAATGACACTATTGTGAATTATTAAAACTGTCAAAATAATTATATATAGTTAGTTTTAATGTATTTTTAAAATAGCTGTATAAGTAATAATCCTTAGATATTGCTATTTTGGCATATAATATTTTCTTTGTAAAACTGAAATTATTTTGTTGTTTCTCAAAGATAATTTTTAAGTGTCAGTGTTCCTGAAACAGTATAAATTTATTATATAATATAAACATATTTTATACTAATGTTACAACGTTATAAGCATTATCTCCAAGATTACTTTTTGGAAGTATAATAAATTTTACAAATATTAGAATTATTAAAAAAATGTGTTATATAATTAATTACATTAATAATATTCCATAAATAAATATATTTTTTAATAGCTAATAATTGTAACATTGTTGAATGTAATTTTATATATTGGGTCTGGGAAAAAGTTTGTGGCGTTTTTCCCAATAGAGGGCATCAAGGGCAAATAACTCAGGAAACACAGATCGCAGTGACACCACTAAACGCTCGTTGGAAAGGTGATTCTTCAAGCATTACTGTGAGTGTATAAACATCGAACATGGTGCAGTGGGTGGAAAGTTGTGTGCGTTTGACAATGAAGAAAAATAAGGAAAAATTGCGCTATATTTTGCAATATTATTACGACAAAGGGAAGAATGCTGCGCAGTCTTGTGAAAAAATTTGTGCTGTGTACGGTGAAGGTACAGTATCAAAATCTTGTGTGTGGAAATGGTTCGCTCGCTTTCGTGCTGGTAATTTTGATGTGAAAGATGAGTCACGCTCTGGTCGTCCAATCACTGAAAAAGCTGATGAAATTCTTGCAAAAGTCCAGCAAGATAAGCACATCAGCAGTGTCGATATTGGTATGGAGCTGGGCATTGACCACAAAACTGTTTTGAACCATTTACACAAAGCTGGCTACAAAAAGAAGCTCGATGTCTGGATTCCGCATGAGTTGAGCTCGCAAAACATGCCAGACCGAATTAACATCTGCGATGCGCTGCTGAAATGCAAGGAACTCGAGCCATTTCTGAAATGTCATAACCGGGGATGAAAAATGGATCACGTACGACAATCGCAAGTGTATAAGATCGTGGATAAAGGATGGGGAGCCATCACAAGCTGTCGCGAAGCCAGGATTGACGCCGAACAAGGTGCTGCTGTGTGTGGTGAGACTGGAAAGGAATTGTCCACCATGAGCTACTTCCCGTTGGTCAGACAATTAATTCTCAACTCTACTGTGAACAGCTAGAGAGATTAAGCCAGGCAGTTGAAAGAAAATGGCCCGAATTGAATAATAGGAAAGGTGTTGTCTTCCATCATGACAATGCCCGACCACACACGTCTTTGATGAACTGTCAAAAATTGCGCGAGCTTGGTTGGGAAGTTATGATGCATCCACTGTATAGTCCAGATATAGCACCCTCGGACTATCACTTGTTCTGATCTCTGCAGAACTCTCTCAATGGAATTAGGCTGGTTTCAAAAGAGGCCTGTGAAAACCACTTGATTCAGTTTTTCAACCAGAAACCACAGAAATTCTTCACCGATGTCATCATGGCTCTACCAGACAGATGGCAAAACATTGTCAATAATAATGGAGCATATTTGTGTAAATAAATTCTATTTCACACTATAAGAAAATCAGTTGAATTTTACTCCAAAAACACCATGAACTTTTCCCAGACCCAATAATAATTACAATATTGTAAATTGCTGTATTTTATTTGGACCAAACTTCATATTATATGCCGATTCTAATTTAGCTGTCTAATTTTTTTGAGTTGGAGGATTTAATTTTTTGTTTCTATTTCATTTCTGACTTTTTTATAGAAATGTTTTAAAATTCTAATTGAAAGATATTTTGTAAAAAAAATTGCAATGGTGCTTTAAGAATGTTTATTTTTATATTTAAAAAAATGAAACAACAAAGTGATAATTCCTAAATATTTCATTGTTTACAGGAATCATATCATCATACATTTACATTACTAAATCTGCTATTGCATAAAAAAAATATATTAGTGAAAAAGAAATAGTGTAACATACATTTTGTCTTTTATTCAGAAAAACCAACCTTTCACTTATAGAAAAATATAGTAGTAATAACTGCAGGGCAGTTGTAGTTTTGCTGTTTCTTGCTAATGAAAAATATAGTGGACTTTGAAATATTTTGATTAATTAAATGCATTTCCAATATATTTTGAGTTAAGCCACTGTTGAAATAATAAATGATATGCTAATTATAAAGATTATTTAAATTCTTTTATATGAATTACTTGTTCAATTATTATATGATAAATTTTAAAATTGCATTGAATAATTTAATAATAATAATTTTTCAGAGAATGTATTAATAGAGTTTGTGAATCTGCTGGTCTTAAGACAGTAGATAAGAAGAGAAAGGTAAATATAAGTTATTTTTCTGATATTAATTAAAGTAATGAGTTAGAATTATTATGATAAACAGATGAGTAATTAGGTTTTCTAACTATTAATTATAACAAGTCTAACATTTCCTGCTTTTATGTGGCATCCTGTTTATTACTTTTAATTTGATAATTTCCTTCAATAAAAATCAATGAGTGTTATTGAAAATTTTAGATAAAATAATTTAGTAAATAACACAAATTAATTACTTAATTTTTTTAATTGAAAAAGTTAATGCACTATAGTTGATTATTGAAATTTAGATTCTTCTAAAACAATCATTTTAAATTGTAATGAAATTTTCAGTCATAAAATGTAAATAACTTTTACTAAATGTAAACCAGTAATATAATCTGTGTAATTTAACAATTTAAATATTGATTTAAAAATAAAATATAGTTACACTTTTGTTAAAACCATTAAAATAATTGTAATGGAATTTCATTTATTAAGTATTTTGGAAATATTTCTGATCAGAATTAATAATTCTAATGGCATCACAATATATTTAATTATACAAGTACTGTCAACATTGGCTAGAAATATAAAATTAAGAAGAAATTATAAAAATTTATTGTAATTTCTTCTTATTTTATATTTCTAGCCAATGTTGACAGTACTTGTATAATTAATAAATTTATTTTTATCAATGAGTATCTCATTTTATATTTTCTGATATTTTACATGATCTGGTAATAAACAATTAAAATTATAGTAATAAAAATAAATATCTTTTTACTAATAATTTAGAATATGGTACTTTATCTTTCTGTTTGTGGACAAAGACGATCTAGGCGCGCCACATTCCAAACCTTCACGAAAGATCACATGATTAGAACGCGCGTCAAACCCGTGGGAAAGAGTGTCCGTGTATGGCCAGCTAATAGGAATGGCATGCAAATAAAGACAATAAAACACAACACACAAAACATTAACTTCAACAGATGTTAAACTACATATTATATCAAATTTTACTTCATATTCTAATTTTTTAACATTTTCTGATGTATTGTTTTGTTTGTATTGCAACAATTTCTAAACAAAATAAAATATTTAATTTTTTTAATGATATTTTAGTTAGATGATAAACAGATACAAATAATAATATAAAACATTAAACAAATTCAATTGAAAACTACTTGAACTACTGCATTCCTTAATTAGTAAATAATTAACGTCTAAAATAAATTGAAAATATTTTTATTAAATAAAGCTGTTTGAATATTTACTGCAGAGAGTGCTGTAATTATTAACAAGTTTCATATTCATTTCTTTTAAAAATTCATTCTGCCTTTATTATTAATGATATCAAATTAATTCATATTTTTCCTTAAAGAGAATGGTGAAAATTACTACATACAATGGTACCTTGGTTAATGATATCGTTAACCAAAACCATCATTATCCAAGACGCGATTCCCCATAAGATTTAATTGAAAATTGATTAATTCATTCCGGCTCCTCCCCGCAACCATACTAAATATTAAAAATGCAGATAAAACTCATTTAAAATGTCCTAAAAATATTTATTTATTATATTTGCTACAAAAAAAATTACCATTAATAAAATGAATTGTTCATGAAACCAGTTTTTTAATTATCAATCTTCAATAGAAGGGCAATTGGGCTCAATTCGAAGTTTTTTGACAAACGAACCCATAAACACTGATTAGCAGCTCATAGATTAAACAATTATTATACAGATGAGATTTGATTTTGTCTTTTGATGGTGAGCAAACAATGACATGCACTCGCCAATTTATTGTCTATATTCTATATGAACTGTAGGATCTCGGATAAACGTTTTTTTTTTCTTCTAATGGAATGTGAAACTGCGACGTCACACCACTCGCAGGTGTTAAGTAATATATAACACAAACAAACAATAGAATCACACTTTGTTCGCAGAATTTATAATAATCTATTAAATCACTACACTGCTCCATTTCCTCATAAAAACAACCACTAAACACTTCAAGAATGAGAACGTAGTTTTTCTTACCCTGCTTGAAGTGCTTAGTGATTGTTTTTATGAGAATTTATAATAATCATCATCTAGAAATCATCTTTAAAAACTAATAACTAGTGAACTGTTGCATATCTATTTTTAATTAATTAAATAACTTGTTTTCATTACTATTGTCTACTAATTTGATGTCAAAACAAACACAAAATTTCATAAAATAGAATCCCCACAGACCTCACAGAACCAAAACACAATAAATAAATGCTTAAATATTCATTTTCATTATAAAACACATTTATAACAATGTCGTCCTACGCATGGATGAGTGAGATCGGAAAATAACGGGATTTAGGTCGGATAGAAGTTCACATAATCAGGAGTCATTAACCAAACATTTTTTCGTACAGCCACTTGTCGTTAACCAAGTATGTCGTTATCCAAGGCCATCATTAACCAAGGTACCACTATACTGTGATACTAGGGTTGGAATTTGTGATGTTTAATTATCATTTCCAGTTACAATAAAACAAACATTTCTTCAAGTAGTGTTTATTATTTTACATTTTAACACTTATTTTATTAGTGTATAATTATATTTTAATAACCAATATAGAGCACTAATGGCAGGGTTATAAAGCATATTTTTATATTTTAATCAATTTCTATTAAAATTTATATGAAATCCTTTCAAAATTCATTAGTATAAAAAAAGAAAAAATTCTCATGCGAACTGTAGGATCTCGGATAAACGTTTTTTTTTTCTTCTAATGGAATGTGAAACTGCGACATCACACTACTCGCATGTGTTAAGTAATATATAACACAAACAAACAATAGAATCACACTTTGTTCGCAGAATTTATAATAATCTATTAAATCACTACACTGCTCCATTTCCTCATAAAAACAACCACTAAACACTTCAAGAATGAGAACGTAGTTTTTCTTACCCTGCTTGAAGTGCTTAGTGATGCGAAAAATTGTGTAAATGAAGTAAGAGCAAGTTAATAAATATGAAATATTAATAAAAATGACAATATTTCAAAGAATTCATATAATGTTTTTAATAATTATATGACATAACTTCATTCAACAAATATGATTTAACTCATGGTTTTTAATCAATAATTTCTGAAATTTTCAACCAAATTTCCTCATTCATGGTTCATTTTGTTCAGAAGATTTGTTGCTATCTAAAAATATCCTATTTCATTGGATGGCTAAAATTACATATAAAAAAAATCACCTTTTCGCTGACCTCATGAATGTAACAAAAAGTAAAATTTGAAAAAATACATTCTTAGAAAGAGAACAAAATCTGCAATAAATACTGAAAATTTCAAAAGATTTCAATGAAAATTATGTGAGATTTTACAATTTTAATTTTTTTTGCATATTAATTAGGCTTAATTTCAAAATATTCATGGCACTCAAGGGGTTAAAATTTATTAGTTCTGTGACAACATATTATTATTGTTATAGTACATCAATATGGGCACAGAGTTTCACCAGGGAAAAGTGCTATGTCAGACATGAGTCAAGACTTAGCTACTTGTGATGTTTAATTGTGAGTTAGCTGTCTGTGTCAGTGCTGAGAAACTTTCTTACTATGTTGCATGTATTGAGCAGTGATGCTTTTTGAAATATTACATATATCTTGGGATGTAGATCTAGTGTTTTGAGGCTTTTGTGTAGGGTGTGAGGGATTACTCCTGTGAAGGAGAGAATGATAGATACTGTGACTACCTTTTGCATTCCCCAAAGATGCTTAATTTCTTGTGAAAGTTCAGTATATTTGCTAATTTTTTGAGTGAATGCATCCTGGATGTTGTGTGTGTTGGGTATTGAGATGTCTATAATGTAGGTAACTTTGTTTTGTTGGTCTATGAGAACAATGTCTGGTCTATTATAGTGTATGGTATATTTAAATATCTAAAAATGAAAAATTTTATAAATATAATTAAAAATTTAATAGTTTATTTATCCATGTCACAATGGAACACAAAAAACTGTAATGTTTTGCCACAAAACAAAAACTTATTTTTAAAAATTAATAATAAATATTGAAATCTCATACAGAGAAGTGGTCTCAAGCAAATTGAGTTTGCAGAATTTTTTTTATCAACTGATTATCATGCTTTGCAAAATGTAATGAGTGTATCAAAAAGGACAGTTAGCTTTTTAGGCAAATTCTAATTTTATCCAATTATTTCAAAAAACTTTTCAATCCTACCACCAGGAGGAAATAACATGCAGAGCCACAGTCTATGCACTACTTATAGGTAAAGAATAGTGTTTCCGGGTGGGAATTTCTGTTCTCAGGAATTTTTTTTGTTTTCCTGTTCCCGAATCCCAAAAAAGTTGGTTGGAAAATTGGGAAAATAAGCTACTAGAACCTAGTAATATCCACAACAAGAAATAAATGTACTTCTCACAAAGTATCTTTTAGCATTTTTCCTATTTATCACTAACTAAAATTACATTGCGTTACAATCAACAATCTATGGTTACAATATTACACACCACTAGGAATGCACATGCGACACCAGAATCAGATAACACATGACCAGCTAATTTTAGCTCTTATAAATTGAACACATTTGATCATGGGGAATAGAAAACAGTTTGTATTTGCACAGAAAACTATTTATTTTCACAACCCAGGATTTCAGTACAAAGTCATCTTTATGTGAACTAAAGAAATCTAAGGTAGCTTACCTTAATACAATGGTTTCCAAACTTTTTGGGTCTGTGCCCCCCTTTTATTATAAAAATTTGATACACCTACTCATTTTCATAATTTATAATTTTATAAATACTTTCTACTTAAAATTTAATACTACAAAGCAATACGCCATATTTTGTATAAATAAAGTTCTTATACATAAAAAATATATATTTATAATGGTATAATAATTTTAATATAATTAAACAAATCTTACAAAAAAATGAAAAATAGAATATGTATTTAATACAACATAATATTTAATGCGATGGGTGGACTTGTTTTTAAATAAATAAAGTTATAACAGCACTCTAAGCAAGGTTTCTTAATTTTATTAATCAAGAAGAACGTTTTCGGGACCTGATTATGGTCCATCTTCAGTTCTACAGTACATAATAAGGCTTTCTATAATTCTTATATCGTTATCGAACAACAATTTTTTAAACATTCACTTGTTTTTCGACACAAATTCTCTCAAATCAGGTATCATGGAAGATTTCTTCTTCTTTCCTGTTTATATGGAGGGTATGGCCCACCTGCCTTGTATAGAAGATATCGCTACTCTCCATTCTTTTTCAATCACTAAACCGGATCGATATTTTGTCTTTAAAACAGCTACAGCAGAAAGTTTCTGAATACATGGATATATGTACTGTATTTATAATCCTTTTGCTAATTCAATCTCTTTTTGACAGCAATTTGAATTTATTTTTTGCTTGTTTGTCTGAAAAATGATGTTTTTGTTAATTCTTGCATGCTCCCACAGTTTGGAATACACTGCCTTAATATGGCATTGTAATCAAATCCTGGGTTGTGAAAATCAAGATTTCCCTATGTAAACACAAATTTTTTTGGTTCTCCACAATGATCGTTTACACAAAGTGATGCCCGATACTACCAACCACATTTGATCAGTATGTTGGCAGCTGATGATGTGATGAATGTTAATACATTGTGTGATATACATAAAAACTCACTGGATACTATAAGGTTTCATTAAATAAAGTTTGCATTAGGCCTCATGCCCACATGCAATTATCAGTCAGTCAATTATTTAATTGCAGGAGTGAGAACAAAGACTTCTATCTATTGTTCTTTTATTCCAAAAACTCTGCAAAATTAAGAACTAAACTTTTAAAAAACAAAAGAATTAATTGCAGTTAAGTCTATAAAACCAGCATAAATATTTACTAAAATAATGTTTTTTTAGTAAGTATTTTTATCCTGTTTTTATAGACTTAACTGCAATTAGTGTTTTTTTTTCCTAAAGTTTGATTCCTATTGTTTAGTCTGCCAACAAAAGAGTTGCTAGTGGGTGTAGTCTCATAGGAGTCATTTGTTCTCACTCCTGCAATTAAATGGTTGACCAACTGAAAATTGCATATGGGTGCAACGCCTTAATTTCGTTGTTCATATTTTGAGAAAACCTGAAATATAACAGAAATCTAGCCAAAATGATACCATAGTGACCCCTATTTAGCACTCAGGGCAAGAAATGCACTAGTCATGTAATTCTAGTTGACCTTCATTTAGGAAATTTTATTTGCTCATTTTTTGCGTTGACCTTTTACATATAGGAGTGTCTCAAAACCTCTGAAAGATTGGACTGGGGATATGAACTCCAATTGCCCCATCTTATCTATGACTTTTTTGTTTATTAATATTTACTGTTATTGCCATTATTACAATGATCCACGAAAATGAAATAAAAAAAAGATTATTTTGGGAATTCTCAGGAAATATGCTTTCCCGTTCTCAATTCCCAAAGGTTCCAAAATGTCGGGAATTTGGAAACCCTAATAAAGAACTTATGTTTCAATGCATTAGGTATTAAATACATACACAATCATTTTCCATTTTCTTCAAATATAATTTCATACCTTTATATATTTATTCAAAGAAAAACACAAAAATAGAAAATCCTAGTTTTTCAAACATTATCAATATTTCTAAAATGAATCTTATATATCAAATTCTGTTTTTTGTTTTGAGTTCACGAATATTTCCAACAGTAATAGTATCTTGGCAGCCATCAATTTTGGCTAACATAGCCAGATCATAGGTTATTGGTTTTACTAACATTAAAAAGTAACAAGAGATGTGAACTTTATCAAATTTTTATAACAGATTTGACTAACTAGATAATAAGTATGTAAATATACTTGCAAAATTAGCTATTAAAAATATGCAATGATAATCAGTTTCTCTACATACTTATAAAAAGCCATTAAGCTCTTGAGTGCCTTTGCCATAATTATGTAGAATCAAGTCAAGGCTGCGGAACAAAAACAATAAAAAACAATATAAAAAAAATTCAAACCTGATTTTATTAATCCAGCTTTTGAAATTGGTTTTTTGTGTGTAATTGGTGAAAATACATCCTTTTCACGGTGGATCCTAAACTTTTCCAGTTTCCAAAATATTTTTTTAAATTGTGTGTAAACAAACATTGTTTACGAGTATATTTGAAGTGTTCAATAGAATTTTGAATTTTTTTATTCTATCCTGTAATTTTATAGTATAACTTACAAAAGTCATTCCAATTATGCAATTTGATATTTTGAAAACTTTTGGAAAAAATCTAATTTTTCTTAAAATAAATTATAAAATTCTGAAAATTAAAAAATATTGTATACAATAAGAAAATAATGATTAATTCTGTTAAAATAAACTAAAATATATTGTAATCATTCATTTTTTTTATTTTAATTTCAAAAAATTTAGAAGAAACAAACATTCTCAGACTATTTAAAGAGGCATGGCACTTTTATTGCTTTATAGCAGAGATGCATAGACTTGTTAAGACCATGGGCTGAATAAATTCATTGTGGCTTATAAGAGGCATAAACTATGAAAGTTATATATCATGATTATTAATTACATGTTACAAAGCAATATAATCAAAAGTAAAAAAAGAATTTTTAATTGAATGCATAGTATTCATTGAGTTAATAATTTTTTTTTTATATTAGGTTCAACATTTGTAATAGCCAAATGAAAGACTGATTCTAAATTTTCATTAGGCAGTGCTCCTTGTATGCATGTATAATTTTTTAAATTACCTATTCTACACACAAAATACAGTAAAAACAAAAAAAGTGTTTATTATCACAAATATGATTATTATTATTTTCTTACTACCTCTGTGCCATAATAATAGTAGCAAGTGAATATTTAAATGGGAATTATTGGCGAATGCAGCTGTAAGTTATGTTGTAGTGCAAAATTGTGAAGCCTTCAATCAAAATCAATGTTCCATGACATCTGTCATTTTGTTTTGACACATCTTTCAATTTTTACTGTTGTAGTGCAAAATTGTGAAGCCTTCAATCAAAATCAATGTTCCATGACATCTGTCATTCTGTTTTGACACATCTTTCAATTTTTAAATTAACCTAATTATTATGAATTATAACTATTTTTCTAATTTCATCTGCTGATAGAAATCAATTGTTTTATTTCAGTTTAATATCAAAAAGTAAAAGTAAGATGAAAGAAAAGAGTTTTCAAGCAAAGATTGAGTTGCAATTGTCCAGTTCTTGATGCATCAAAAGAAAAATGAAAAGTTGCAGAAAGGTGCAATAGTAAACCAAATAGTCCAGACTTTAATGTGTTAGACTTGGGTTTTTTTAACTCAATGCAGTCACTACAACATCAAGCTTCACCCAATAATATTGATGAATTGATAGATGAAATAAACATAGCCTTTGATAATATTTCTCCCGAAATACTGGATAATACATTTCTGTCATTTGAACAAGTTATGCTGGAAGCAATGTAGAACAATGGCTCCAATAATTTTAAGCTCACGCGTATAGGAAAGAAACGCTTCGCAACCAAGAAATCTTACCTACAAGTTTAAAATGTAGTAATGAAATTATTGAAAAATCCAGAAGCTATCTGAACACTCAAAATAAAAATTAGGAGTAATATTTTTAATTTATTGTTTAATTTAATCTAGTTTTTTGATAATAAATGTTGCATTCTATATTTATTTATTTTTGCAACTATTATTATGGGACAAATTAAATTCATCAGCTGCTACTATTATTATGGGACAGAGGAAGTATTATTTAAAAACATTATCATTGAACTGCTATAAAAATAATTTCATATCAGAAAAATATTATTTGAAAATGCATTGTTCAAAAATCAAAACTATACATAATATTTTGTTGATTGTATAACTTGTTAAAATAACACATGCTGAGGTGGACTGCTCTGTGCATCCCTATTTCTCCACTTGCCATCATTTGTTGGCAAGGGGAGAAGCAGGGTTTACAAGGGGGAAGCAGGAATGCACAGAGGGCTGTACATCCCTGCTTTATAGCAGCCACTCCTTTCCCAGTAAATTGCAGCTAAGTCTAGTCATGGTCTGGACACTCGTGCCCCCTTTTTTTGCTTAGTGTGTACTGTTGTCAAGGTCAACTGAAAGAGGGCAACGAATCGCATATTGAGTCAACAAAGCTGTTAGCTATAGCAGATACAGTATATAGGAGCAAACTCTTTTCATACATCAAAATTCTTTTTAAAAAAATGCCTACTTGTTTTGTTACTGGCTGTCAAAGCGGTTACCGAAAAAAGAAAGAAGAGTCAAATTTGAAGAAACGACATTTTTTCAAAGTTAAAGAAGAAAATGCTAAACTCCGGAATAGATGAATACCAAGAGCGGATAAGCCTCTCACCATTAACTGCCACATGTGTGATCTTCATTTTGATGAAAGATATAAATTAAAAACATTCATGCATACAATTAATGGTGGAAGATTGTATAGAAAAGCATCTTGCTGCTGATCTGAACTCAGATGTCTATTTCCAAATAATTGAAGAATTTTTATCTGCTCTGCGAGCTTCAGATAGCTTTCAAATTGGATGCACTTCAGTAGACCACAGAATCCATTTAACATCACAAATAGTACATTTTCATGTGACTCGTCGGTCCTTCCTCACTTCCTCACCCGACAAAAGAAATTTATTGTTTAATTTAATCTAGTTTTTTGATAATAAATGTTGCATTCTATATTTATTTATTTTTGCAACTATTATTATGGGACAAATTAAATTCATCAGCTGCTACTATTATTATGGGACAGAGGAAGTATTATTTAAAAACATTATCATTGAACTGCTATAAAAATAAGGAATTTGCAAAGAAATATATCAAAGAACCGGAAACCTTTTTTAATAAATTTTCATGGTCTGGTGAGACAAAAATCAACCTCTTTAATAGTGACAGTAGGCAGTTTGTTTGGCATTTCAAAAATGAAGAGCTCAAAGAAGATTGCCTGGTGCCAACTGTGAATCATGGTGGTGGTAGCATGCTACTTTGGGGTTGCATGAGTGCAAATGGGCCTGGAGACCTTGAAATTATTGATGGAATCCTTAATTCTGAACGATATCAGAATATATTGCAATTGAAAATGATTCCTTCTGCTGTCAGGCTCCTTGGCAGAAGGTATTATTTTCAACAGGACAACGATCCTAAACATGTTTCACATTCAACAATGCAATTTTTTGATCAAAACAAAATTAAGCTCCTTTCTCCCTGGCCTAGCCAAAGTC
>AYEL01089525.1:0-11235 GCA_000484575.1 Olivierus martensii | reverse complement strand
AAACATAGTAAGAAATTATATAATTTTTTATTTATGTTTTTTTGGGTCTCCGGAACGAATTAATCAAATTCCCATTAAAACCTATGGTAAATCGATGATCGGTTAACGAACAATTCGGATAACAAACATTTTTTTTGGAACGGATTATGTTCGTTAATCGATCACCCACTGTACATTCAGCAATCTTTTTAATTTTCATTCAATTTAATTATTCAAATGAATGTTTTTAAGAGTAAATATTCTCAAATTATTAATTGTCTATTAAGTATTTCAATTTAATAACAAGTAAAAATGTATGAGTTTTATCATTTTCTGATTATGAGAATTATGTAAAAAATTAACAATATTAAAAGTTTTTAAATATTGACTTAAAAATAAAATATAGTTACACTTTTGTTAAAACCATTAAAATAATTGTGATGGGATTGGTTCATTTATCAGTACTAAATTGTTTAGAAATATTTCTAATGGCATCACAATATATTTAATTATGTAAGTACTATCAACAATGACTAAAAATATAAAAATAAAAATTTATTTTAATGTATATATTTTCAGGTAGAGAAACGTGTAACTCGAATGTTGGCTGATAAACCAAATATGGATTACGCTGGATCAAATATTAATTTAACAATTACTAGTTCCTATCTAAATCTTACAGTTATGGAGTCTGGTGAAGTATGTATGAAATAATAAGATTAAGTTCTCTCTATATAAAATGAAAGATTTTTAAATGAATATAAATATTTATAGATTATTGCTAATCATGAAATGCCAAACATATCATTTGCCTCTGGAGGAGATGCTGTAAGTACATTTAAATTAAATATTAACTAATGTGTTAATTATAATTCTTATTGATGTAGCAAATCAAAAATTTCTGTATATCATCATAAATGAAATTCTGTACATTTTCTTAGCAAAATTTCATAACAAATTTTTATATATATAAATTTTTCAAAATTATTAATCATAAATTAGTTGTATTTTTATATTAATGTAATTCAAAATAGAAAATATCATAATGTGTTGCATTTTTATGGCAATTAATTTTAATTTTTAATGCTTACATTACATATTATTTTTTTTAAGTACTTCTACTCTCTCTTTTCTTAGATTCATATTTTATTCATTATGTTTAAGAAATTCATTTATTTTTTAACTCTCTTATACTAATCTTGTATTTCTCCTCATAAATGCTCTATTTTTTAATTAAAATTTTTCATTAATTTCATTTTTTTCCTCCAAGTATATATATATTTACTTATCTGTAAATAAATGCTTATAGGAAAGTACACTCATCTTATTTGTTTCACATTTGCATCATTACAACTATACTCACTTTATTAATCCAAGCATACAAAGTCATGTATCTTATACAGCTCTTAAATTATTCCTAAATTGGTATATAATTAATATATAAGCTTCCAATTTTCATATACATTAACTATTTAATACAACCCAATGGATCAAGAAGCAATCACAATGTTGTAAGCTTATTTAAAAGCTTTACATTTCATTGCATTCAAAGTGCAATCATGAAGAAAGCCAAAGATCTCATATTGAAGATAGTATTTTCACTATCAAGATTTGTGATTATGGTAGTAAATGAAAGAAACCTTGGGCAATCTCAGGATTTGATATAATAAAATGAACATAAACTAGCATATATAATATATTTAGCTCATTTTTTTTGTTTTTGGAAGTTATTGAAGTATGGGAAAAGAAATATTAATATTAGAAATATTAATTCTAATATTCTTCCTCATCTATTTCTAAACATCATCACTTGCTGTTGCAAATTTTTTTGAAAAATCTAGAATAAAAATATTGAGTTAATCCTGATATAAGGCAAGCATTATGTATTTAACAGTTAAAAATAAGAGGTATTTGCATTCAATCTGAGCTTTAATACATATTAAAAGCATTTAATACTTTAAATAATGATAGTTTGATGAATGACATGTCTACACTATTCTGCTTTTGAGTATATCAAATAAATTTTATTGCATATGTTTTTCTGCTTTCACTTTTTTTATTTGCCTGCAACTGTATTTTGAGTGAACAGTAAGATCTATTTGTATCTGTCTATATGAAATGGTTTTTTTTAAATGTTCCTTTCTTTTGCAGTTTGTTAATTATTACAGTTGATTTTCAGAATAACTAAAAGAGAATCCAAAAGGAATAATTTGATCCATTATTTTGATATTAATAAAGTGAATGCTCAATAATCATCAAGAATGTGAACATAGATGGCTTCTATATCCTAAATGAATTTTAATATAAGAATGGAATGGAGGAGAGAATTATAATGTACTATAAATATTTAAAAACAGTTTTACAACAAAATAAAATAATAGAAACTTTTTATGTTGTGCCTTTATTTAGTAATGGTACTTGAACAGATATCAATTAATTTCCATTAAACTTTACTGATAAAAAAAATGATATTAAATTATTTGACTAAAAGGAAAATCTGATTTATAGAAGTTTTGCTACAGTAACAATCACAAGAAAAAAATATATGCTGTCAAATCTCTAAGTAGAATGGCTTTGGATTGACAATGGGATATCCACTTAACCAGTATCAATAAATTAGCCTGCATATAACATAGAAAACCCCATTCCTATAATCTATGACAAGATTTTTATTATCTATAAATAAATACAATAGATTTTCGAAATATAGATTTTTAATGCATGTATTTGTTATGGAAATAATCGATAATTTATTTTTGAGTTTTTTTGAAATTTCAAATGTGTCTTTCTTACTTTAATTTATGAAAGGTTTCATATGAATCACAACCATTTGTCTGTAAATAATGTAACACTATCCAATGCTTTCATAGTGTCATTAATGAAAGTGGCTGTTCAGTCATTTCTTCATCTTTCTCTGTTTCTTTAAAATCAGTTTGATGGAGGCAACAGTGGCTCTTCCTCATCTATTTCTAAATCCTCATCAATATCAATGTAGCTTTCAAAATCCAATTCAGATCACTAAGAATAAGTTCATCACTTGCTGTTGCACCAGTAACGGTCCACTTCAGTTATTGTCTGAAATTATACATATCCCTGGCATAAACATTATTTAATGTTAAAAATCCTGATCACTTAAGTGATATTATACACTTATGCAGTATCCACTTATCCAGACTCCTTAAATATTAAACCCTATGGAATCAAAACAGGACTATTTAAACTTGATTCACTTAACCGGATTATCCACTTATCCGGGATAACTTAGAGAGGTTTAACTGTATTCTGTTGGAAAATTTTATTTTTAAATAATTTTGCACTAATTTAATATTATATTTTTAACAATTATTATGAACTTGTTTTTCATTTTAGGATACATTGGATTTTATTGCATATGTTGCAAAAGATCATCATTATGGTAGAGCATGTTTTGTACTTGAATGTGGAGGAGGTTTAGCTCAAGATGTAATAACAACAATAGGTCAAGCTTTTGAATTAAGGTTTAAAGAATTTTTAAAGCGAACACCAAGGGCAATCAGTGTCCCTGACAGGTATGTAGATAATATTTAAACAGCATTTAAAAATTTAGATTGTGTTTTATTTCACATTAAATATATATTTAAAGATTAGAAAATCCTGTTTTTAATGGAAATGATTCTGCTTGGGGAGAAGATCCTGAATATTATAATGATTTACCAGGAAAAATTCCTCCAGAAGCATCTCCTCCAGTGCCACCTTTACCTGATTATCATAATTCAGTTAATGGAGATGAGGTGATTTCTTTTTCCTTTTTTGATTTTTTTGAAATATATAATGTTGTAGTTTGAAAAAAGAAAATGATTACTTTCAAATAGAAGTATTAAAAACTAAGAAAGGAATTTCTGCTATAAATAAATAAATAAATAAATATCTAATTAAATCACCTAATAATTTTTAATCAACAAAAGTATATTGTATTAAATTATGATAGAACTTATATTAATGATAGAACTTTGTTATATATTGTATTTTCAATTTAAAAAAATTTTAAAGATTTAATTGAAAATTAACTTATGAACTGTTAATACACTGTAATATTTTTATTTGTTGTTGTTATTCTTTACAATGATAACTATTTTGACAGGCATTATAAGAATACTTATTACCATCATCATTCAATTTATGATATCATTGGTATAGATCAGAGGTGGGCAAAAGGCGGCTCGCGAAGGCATATTATAGGCCCACCATATAAACTAGAACACATTACAGTTTTATGGCCCACTTTTGTAAAATTCTACTCGAAAAGAAAAAATAAAATAATGGATACTGTCGCTAGTGTACACGTACAGTACATTACCAATTTACTCCATATTTTGATAATATAATTAACTATGAACATAGTAAATTTCACCATTCACATTAAGTTGTAAATTTGTTTTTACAAAACTAATAAGGTAGGTACCTAATATTTTACAACATTCTGATGTAATAGGTTGTTATCAATCAGTTTGATAAAATACTTATGTTTTTAAAGAAAATTATCTGCATTTATTAATTTGTAAAACGAATTATTTTCTAATCTTTCTAATGAAAAAGTAGTTTCTACGGATGCTTTTGAACTCTTTGCATACAAGCTAAACTAAGAAAGTAACACATTTCTACGGATGCTTTTGAACTCTTTGCATACAAACAAAAACTAAAATTAATACAAGAAAAGTATATTTTTAAAATAATATTGATACATGAATATATTCTTTGTGTATCACAAAACTGGCTACACACGTTAGCGAGATTGACAAGAACCTGTGCAGATAAATTGGCGCAACCATTATTCTTATCCTGTGTGATGGTGAGAGGAATATGTTTGTGCAAAAATCAATCTTGCTTGAACATGAGTAGTCATTTTATGTCAAAGTAGTTTTTATTAATTGTTAATGGAGTAGCTAATATTATCATCAATAATTTCATTACATAATTACATAATAATAATTAATAATTATGGTGCTGTAAGGTTAAATTTGCCCTTGGGTACTTTTCAATTTTTATGCGGCCCGCTTCATCCTAAAGATTGTTTATCCGGCCCTCGGCAGAAAATAATTGCCCACTCCTGGTATAGATGATAGTCTTAGACCAGCGTTTCCGAAACTTTTTCTATGATGGAACACTTTGGTCATTTTATAGTATAGGTAGATATTAATAAATAAATAAATTAGGAAAAACAAACATTTTTTATCAAATCGTAATTATGTAAAATAAACTGGCGACTCCAGTTTCAACTTGGCACAATAATTTAATTAAATCATATGAGACTCCTTGGCACAGTATTTTAATTAAATCATATGAGACTTATATTAATTTTCTTAATTTTTTACGGAACATGTATAGATCTTTCACAAAACATCAGTGTTCCACGGAACATAGTTTGGGAAACGCTGTCTTAGACAATGATATATTTCTTTCAAATGAAATAACAAAAATTTCAATACATGATAATTATTTTAAATATGTGAAAACTTAATTATAAATTCTAAGTCATTAGGATGAATATAATTAACTAAAATGTTTGACATATTTGAAAATTAAAAATATGATTAAAAAATGTGTTTTAATTTCTTGAATCATTGAATTGTATTATTAAACATTGGAATAAATTATAAAATTGGTTTTATAAAATTGTCTGATTTTTAAATGTAAATACAGATACTTCTCTACTTATGATGGGGTTTGTTTTGATAACTCCAACAAAACATCTGTAATTCAAAACTGACAATGATAGTAAACAATGGATGTCTAGGTTCTCTAGTGTAATATAATTGCCTGGATTTGATCCAGATCCTCTAAAGTGATAAAACCATCAGGAATTAAACCCAGATCCTCCAAATAGTAAATGATTGTTTTAATACACAGCCATCAGGCAACTGTAAGTTTTTAATAAAACAGAAAAAGTTTTTTTTATCCAATATGCTATGAAAATTGCACTTATGATGATCTGATATTATGATAACCAAATTGGAATATCATAAGTTGAATTATCATAAGTAAGTGAATATCTAAACATTAACAAGTACATGATCCAGGGCCACTGAGAGGGGTGATATCTGAGACTTTTGTCATGGGCCTGGCATTGAAAAGGGCCCGAATGTCTGGCCCTGATGTGTCACATAATGTGTCCAATAGTTTGCAGGCTGCCACTAGAGCACACTTCCTACCACTCAAAGCAATCATGCCAAAATAAACTATTTTATTTATAACAATATTTTGATAGACTTGCTTTGTTATTAATAGAACATGACCTGGTAATGAAAATTGATTATGATGAGATGATTAAAGATTTTGCTAACTATAAAGTGAGGAAATGGATGAGGCAGATGGAGATGAGGCAATAAAAATTTAAAAATTCTCTTTTTATTTAATATTTGTATTTTGTATTATATATAATGTATCAAATTTTGAATTTATTGTACATTTTTTTAAAATAAATGTTTAATGTTTTATATGACATTTTTATTAAACCAGAGTGGTGCGCTTTTTAAAATGGGCCTGGACTACAGACTTGTCACAGGCCCGAAACTTTCTCGGCAACCCTGACATGATCTATGTAGTTTTAACTTTTATGCAGTTACATTCTATTTTATGGAAATTCCAAAAAAAAAAATTTAATGAAAAATTCATAAAACAATTTATTTTTTGCAGAATTATTACTTATGGTTTTAAATTTTCTTATCTATGTAAAAAATATGTTCACAAATTTCATTTGACTGCTTTGTTTGTTAATGCACTCATTTATATATATTGAATTTAAGCATTGTTTTGGACTTACATGGGAATTTTTTTGGACAAATTAATCCATAAGTTTGGGATCTACTATATATAATTTAGTACTTTGGCAGGCTACATAACTATCCAAAAAGATTTATGAATAAAAATATACCTTACTGTTTACTTTTATTTAGATATTATAGTAAGAGGATTTATATTAGAATACAAGTCCTCTTACTAAAAATATATTTAAGATATTGAATTAAAAATTATAAATCATATACAACAAGATAGATTATTGTTTTAAATAATTCATTGTATATTAATGAAATAGCATATCTATAAATGCAAAACTTTTTTCCACAAATCAGTACAATTTGTTGAACCTAAAACTAATAAAATTAAGGATATGTTGTATAAAATTAAATTTTTCTCAATATTTAGGTAAGAGATGTATATACAGCCATTAAAGAAGCAGGAACATCAAAATCATCATCACAACCTGTACCACAGGCACGAACAGCTATAAGAAGGGATGCTGATAATCTTATAGATTTGAATACCGATATTCATAATTCAGGAAATCAGAAAAAACCTGAACCAGGTAAACATTGATTTAATACTAATTTTATAATGCTATAAAATGATTTACATTTGATTGGTTTGCAAAATTGTTTATATTTATTTAATAAAAATTATCAATTTTCTAGTAAGATTATGTTTTAGATAATTTCATGATTCTTAAAAATGAGAACTTTCTTTTGTAGAATATGTGAATACTATGCCACGTATAGCAAATCAACAAGATATTAAATCTGACAATTCTTGTGAAGACAGTAATATAAAGCAAGATCCTTTTGATATGCGTAAGTCAAATTTTCAATTATAAGTTATGCATCAAAATATAAAACTAGTCTTAAAAACTAAATATGCAGAAAATCCTTTAAAATTTTTGCTTGTTCATAACTAAAATATATAACAAATATTTGTACTGTCATGTTAAATGTTTTTTTTTTTGCAATATATTTTATATAATTTTTTCAGAACTTCTGCCAAAAATCCTTGTATTATAGCTAGACAACTATTTTAAAGATTTGAATATAAGATAATTCTAATGAACGAAAAAAATTATTTCTCATTTAATATATCCCTAAAATTTTTTATACATAGAAATAGAGGACAATCTTTTAATTAAAAATAATTCAGAGGATATGATACAATATAATGTTGATGAAGAACTTAAATTTAATATAATGGTTATAAATTCAAGTCAATTGTATTTTGCTTGACCTTGACCATTACTTTAATTCCCATTACTTTTTCCCATTAATTCATTAATTCCCATTACTTTAACCTTTTGCCTGCCAACAATTAATAAAATTAATTGTTGTGTGTCTAATTAATATGCAAAAAATTGTCATATCTCACTTTATATTTATAAAAATATTTTGAAATTTTTACAATATATAAGTTTTTTTATTCTCTCTCTAACAATGTAAATATTTTTAATTTTATTTTTTTTCTAAAGTTTTCATTCTGTATATGAGATTGCCTAAAACCTTTTTTACTATGTGAGCTACTTTTCTATTCTAAGTTATTTGGCGATTTACTCTCTTATATAAATAATGTTCCCCCAACTTGATATTTGATTATGTACAACTATGCAGTTAAATACGCTCACTCATTTCGGAGGACCCATTCTCCCAGCCCTAAAAACTTTATATGGTCTTCTGTATAAAATAAGCCATAAACAAAGAAAATTGGATCATATATTAAAAAAATCAATTAACATGCAAATTTTAATTAAGATATATCATATAATTATTTCAAAATTTACATAATAACAGTAATATCTCAATAAATTTATTAATGCTTTTCTTATAAAATTTATAAAAAAATTATTGAAATTACAATCATTTTTTTTTATAAATTTTTAGATTTATATCAAAAAACCTAATATAAACAAACAAAAAAAAATGCTCTCCTCTTATATGTAAACAGTTGTAATATTTTTACTTTGCTTTTATTGGACTCACTAATGATTTACTCATTCCACTCCCAATACCACGCTTTCCAGAATAGGCTTAATATGAAAAGCATGGGAAAGGATTGGCAGTAATAAAATGATAAAAATGCCACACCTCTTTTAAGGCAGATTTTTATTTATATTTGTATTTTTGTCAAAAAAACAAGAAAATACTATGAAAATGAAGTAAAAAAAACAATGCTTAATAAAAATTATTGCCTATTTAATAGAATTAAGAAAAATTTTGGTATTATTTATATTTTTTTAAATTTTAAGATATTATAGTTCATACTAGAAAAGTTTTACAAAAAATTTGGGTAATTAATTTTATTTTAACATATAATCAGAATAACATAAACACAGTAATCTAGAACAGTGGTTCTCAACCTTTTTGACATGCAACTCAACATAATTTTTTGAAATCATATTGCAACCCAATTGTTTGTTTTATAATATAAAATAAAAAAAGTTAGTATATCAGCACGATACAGTATGTACTCGGATCAACTTATAGTACAATGGACTACGATATATTACTCACATATGAAATATAACCATGAACTGTAAATTAAAAACATAATTTGAAAATTTTTTAATTAAAGCTAGGAATATTAATGCATCTGACTGAAACTGAAAAAAACCAGCTGCTTCATCATGAAAGAGGTAATTAATTTAGCAAGTACACTATTTTATGCACAGTTTTTTTATTAATTGTGTCATTATATAAGCAGAAATCATTTGAAGAATATGATTTATTTTTAGGCATCATACTGAATAAATTATTTTCAACTTATCATATAAAAGAACTAAATAATACCAATATCTTGCACCATGAAAATGCATTATTTCACTTTCAGCTCTTCAAATTAAAAAAAAGATACACAAAACTTTGAATATTTTTTTAGTCAATCAATCTAAAGAATTTGCTTAGAAGACTCAAATATATTAATCAAAAAAATAAATTTAAAAAATATATAATAATATAGATTTTGATATAACATATTAATAGGCTCCAGAAATTTCTAATGTCTCATTGTGAATAAAGGTATGTTGAATGATTATATGATAAAGTAATTATTTAGACTGCTTTAACCATGCCCCACACTCATACTCTTTATTCCATTTTGGAATAGAATTGGTCAAAAATATACATTTCAATTGTCTTTTGCCAAAAAGTCATTCAATATAGTGAAAATTTATGGTTCAAAGCAGAAACAATAAAGCTTTTTATTTTTTTAGATAAATAAACCATTTAAAAACTAATTCCCTCTAAACAATTTATGATAATGTAATAGAAATTTATTTAATAGATCTAAGTTTATTAATTGCTATATATAACTTTTTCCAGATTCTGTTACAAATATAGATTAAAAAATTTTTATAAATTTAAATTTTAGAACCTTTCAACAATAGTTTGCCATCACCACAAGATGTTTTACCACCACCACCACCTCGCCACCGAACTCCAACATCCACTCCTAGCCCGCCACCTCATGCATCTGGTGCCTTGTCGTCATCTCCGTCATCATCTACAAATGTAATAAAATCAGGACCTCAGGTAACATCAGTTAGTAAAGGATTGAATCAGAAAGCTGCATTATTGCAAGAAGAATGGTTTCATGGTCCTATAAGTAGAAAAGAAAGTGAAACTCTAGTGGTTAGAGATGGAGATTTTTTAGTAAGGGAATCACAAGGATCCCCAGGACAATATGTATTAACTGGTATGCAGAGTGGTATTCGCAAACATTTATTACTTGTGGATCCTGAAGGAGTGGTTAGTATTTTTTAAAAATTTTATTAATGTTTTTTAAGAGTTGAAAGAAATTGATAGATAAATTCCAACAAATAAAAAATTATTTAAAATGTAAAAACCATTATTTTTAGTCCTTTCCAGAGAAAGTATGGTGATTTTATAAACTTTAGTTCTGTTTCCCTATTAATTCAGAATTAAATAGAATGTTTTTACATATAAACTGAAAACATCAATATACATTGTGTCAGAGATGTATTTAATTGTTCTTTATGAAAGGAATACTTAAGTAAATTAGTTTTCTAATATTTGATATTCAACTTAAGTTTCTTATAGATTAAAAAAAGAAAATTTCCTTAATAAAAATTTATTTCTATTCTTAATTTATGTACAGAGGATGACATGAATTGATAACTCTAAGCTAATAAATTTAAACTTGTTATGTGTACTTATGTAATTGAAGCAACATGGGACTGTACGTCACTCGATATAAAAGCCGACGTAACCAACGATTCATTGAGGTGTTGTATTAACCCTTTGCGATCCTAAAAAAAATTTTTTTAACGGTCTACCGCTCTAGCACGTCCATTTAAAAAAATTATGATTTTTTGTTTTTTTGCCATAATTTTTTTTGCATTTTAATATTTTGCCACGAAAAAATTGGATTTTGTCGGCAATATACCGTTCTCTGATACCCTTTTTTAGTTTTGGATGAAGAATCAAAAGAATAAGAGAAAAAAAA
>AYEL01089523.1:0-28717 GCA_000484575.1 Olivierus martensii | reverse complement strand
TTGACCTTGGATGGACGCTGTTTGACAATAATTATGCACCCCTGGTCTACTAGTTAGTTGTTTCGACTGCAGATAACACAAAAATTACTCTATTATTTAAATTTTTGTGTTATATTTGAAATATAACTAATGTAAACAAACAATCAGCTGATTTAGAAAACCGTTGGATATTTCCCGCCACAATATAGGACGCCAACTTCTGCATCGATCGTCAAGCGTGGTATATGTTGCTTTGTTTCTCTGATAAGTAGAAATTTATATATTTTTAAATAAAACTAATTTATCAAATTTTGTGTGTGAAAAAGCGCTAAAATCATTATTTACAAGAGGCCAAACTTTCCCAAATTATAATTTATTGGATCAAGATATTTGTAGAAAAGAAATAAGAATAAACTAAGAAGGAAATGTGGAACATGATAGAGCAAGTCAGACAAATTCAGACAAACTATTCTTGAATTTTTGGGGGTGCAAAGATCACAAATGTCTTAATTGATTCGGATTGGGTTCGAATTAAAGGGTTAATTAAAAATTTATTAAAATATCAATGTAAAATCAAATTTTTGAGAAATACGACAGAAAAATGAAGAGTATGATAGAATTTGAGATTTTAACCATTTTTTCTCGATTTAAGCAAAAATAACAAAGTTTTTGGGTTTTAAATTTTGTCTTGGCTGTCGAGTTATAGGAGCACTAGATGGAGCGTGCTTGTGCTTGTCTTGGCTACCAAGTGCAGTGGAGCGTTAAAGGTTAAACTGACAATAATACTCAAAAACTATATTGCAGAAATTACTTTATTTTTACAAATGTTTTCAACCCTCCTACGGGGTCATCATCAGGTTTAATAACAACTTTCTACACGACAAACTTATAAGATAGACTTTCTTACCCCCTCATTTTACATATGCACGGAGCGTGCTTGTGCTTGTCTTGGCTACCAAGTGCAGTGGAGCGTTAAAGGTTAAACTGACAATAATACTCAAAAACTATATTGCAGAAATTACTTTATTTTTACAAATGTTTTCAACCCTCCTACGGGGTCATCATCAGGTTTAATAACAACTTTCTACACGACAAACTTATAAGATAGACTTTCTTACCCCCTCATTTTACACATGTGCGGTGGAAAAAAACGGACACATCTTACATCAACATACAATTGAAAACACCAGCATCTAGGGTGTCAAAAGCTGAGTTGATATTTAATCCCGATTTAAATTGCCAAAACATATAATGGACTTTTTACAAAGGTTCTCAACTGATATCTTGCAATTGTTATCCTAAAAGTGTACAAAATGTACGACTAAAAAGTACTTCAAATATCGCTAACATAAAGGAAATACATATTTTTTTACAAAAATAGGATATTAACCTTTAGCGCTCAAAAGTTATGGCAAAATATCGAATATTAAATATCATATTTCATATAATTTGGATCGTTAACGAACGTTCATTTTTTTACTTTTAGAGCGTTAAAGGTTAATAAAACTCAAAAAATATATATAGGCTGTTAAAAACAAACTTATTACTTCAAATATCGCTAACATAAAGGAAATACATATTTTTTTACAAAAATAGGATATTAATAAAACTCAAAAAATATATATAGGCTGTTAAAAACAAACTTGTAAAAAATTAATTTTGTTGTATCGCTTGATGCATAGGTTGAAGATATATGCACCACCTATAATGTTTTTTGGATCTTTTTTAATCATTTCTTATAAATTATTTAACGACACTTCCATGCGTTAGAAAGATCAAGATAAAAACAAACTTGTAAAAAATTAATATTGTTGTAAAAACAAAATTATTAATTTTGGGTCATTGGTATTGATAATTTTGGGTCAAACTTGATAAAAAAATTAATTGATAATTTTGGGTCAAACTTGTAAAAAAATTAATTTTGGGTCATTGGTATTGATAACAATCATTTTTAGATCATTTAGCTATTTCTATTGACTCTGCCATTATCCCTTCTGTTTGGTGTGTTACACGTTTGATTATTTTAGCTTTTTCCATTTTATATCTATGTTGTGTTCTATTGCTCTAATTTCTAGGGCTGTATTAGTTTCACCTTTTTCTATATTCCTCCTATGCTCTTTTAACCTTTCTTCTAAATTGCGGCTTGTGTATCCAATATATTTTTCTTCTCTGTTTAGGTCTAGATTGGAGATTGGGATTTTGTATACAACTGTGTTTTTTTCTTTTCCATATGTGTCTTTATCATTTCTAAGTAACGAGATGATGATATCTTTCTTTTTGTAAGCTATCTTAAAATTTGTAGCTTTTTCTATGTCTTTATAAACAGTTTGTAACTGTGGTTGGTAGTCAACGCTTCTATATTTGACTTCTTTCGATGGCATTTTTTTCTTTTCTTTTGAGTATAAGGCTTTTATAACAGAAGATAGTGTTTTTTTCAAGAAAATGTTGTTATATCCTGTTTTCTTCCTTGCGAGAATATTTCATTTATTTCTATATCTCTATCTGCTTTTGTACTGCAATGCGTAAAGGCTCTTTTTAAAAGAGCTCTAAAGGCTGAGGCTTTATGAGTCAGTTTTGTTGTTGACAAGTTTGGTATGAATAACGGTACATAGGTTGGTTTGCAGTATACTTTAGTTTTATGTGTGTTTCCTATTACTTCTACTTGAATGTCTAAGAAGTTTATCTTCTTACTGCTTGCTTGTTCTAATTTTAAATGGAGTCATAGTGAGTTGTCCGACATATATTCTTCTAGTGCTTTCAGATTTAATTTTTTTTCCATATTACACAAATATCATCAACATATCTTTTGTACAATTTCATTTCCGATGCGAATCTTGGTATAACTTTTTCTTCTTTAAACCTGATCACTAATTCAGCTAGTACCCCTGCCATCAGGCTTCCGATAGGTACACCTGTTTTTTGTTTGTAATACTTACCGTTAAATGTGAAGTATGATTGGTGACATACACATTTCACACATTGGATATCACATATTTCCTGGATGCACTTAGTTATTTTTTCTGAATCTTTCAAATATTTAAGCATTAGTCTGTATAATTGTATGCAGGCTGGTTTTATGGATATAGATGGGTACAGGGACTCAAAGTCATATACTGTTATCACTTCATTGGGAAAGAGATTTAAACTGTTTAAATGTTCTATAAAGGTTGAGGATGATGTGGTTAATAATTTATAATTTTGCATTTTTTCTCTGCACCATCTTGCTAAATTCTTTTCAAGTAGATAAGTCAGACTTCTTACTTTTTCAACAATCGGGCGGATCTTTAACGCAGTTTTTTGTAGTTTAACAAAGCCGAACATTCAGGAACATGCCGGTGTCATTATTTTTGAATTTTTTAGAAACTGTGGTAAATATCTCTCCTTTAGTAGACGTAGTGTTCTTTTCTGTAAGTCTTTCGTTGGGTCTTTATCTATAAGAATGGAGCCTGTTTCTTCAATAGCTTTTTTCACCATATTATTATAGTTTTCTTTTTTCATAATTATTAGTTTCTTAGATTTGTCATCTTGTACATACCAACTTCTCTTCTCTCAACCATTTTTTAGTTTGTTCAGTCGCTATTTTCATTGTTCTTGTCTCTGACTGTTTTCTATTTTTTGTTCTTAACTTATCTTCTTTTATTTTTCTTACTAGTTTCCACCGAATTTTTTCTTTGTCTATTTCCTCTAATTCCAAGATGATCGGCTTTAACCGTATTGCAGCCTTTTCCCAATCACTTTCTTCACATGGGGAGAATAATGTTTCTTTGGATAAAGCTTTGGCAGCATATGGTGGTAGCTCAATGTCGTCTAAAGTCTTTACGCTATCTTTAGAGTGGTCTTCTGCCCTATAGTATCCTTTTAGTTGCTGAGAAAAGATCCATTTTAATTTCTTAATATATTGTCTTCTTAATTTAAATTCTAACCTGTGTTTTATCCAATTAATACTTTCTATTGTTTCATTATAAACTTCCGTGTTCTTGTTCCTGAGTATCTCCGATTTTACTTCTACAGTGGGTGATCTGTTAACGAACAAATCGGATAACGAAGACTTTTTGAAAGATTTTTATGTTCGGTTAACGAATACTTTACAGAACAAACTTTGGGACCCGCAAACTGACCGAATGACAGATCAGCAGGATGGCTGCATAGTAAAGCTGTGGCTTACCATTCTGGAAGATCCAGGAGTCCCACTCCTCCAATCTTTTAGGAGGGATCTGGGCCGGACCATTGAAACTCATCCTTCAACGTTCCAGTTCATCGGGATCTGGGTCCGGACCATCGAAACCCATCCTTCATCTTCCGGTTGACCTCATCATGGGTGTTGGTCAGCCTGTGATGATGGCAGCTCTATAAGTGGCTATCATGGGTGTTGGTCAGCCTGTGATGATGGCGGCTCTATAAATGGCCGTTGGGTGTTGGTCAGCCTGTGATGATGGCAGCTCTATAAGTGGCCGCCGCAGTTAAAATATTCCATAGGATATTTTGGCTTAACTAACCTAACGGAATGACAGGCTTTGGCCTTGCACGTTGATGGGTAAGGATGGAAGAACAGTAATTTTTTCTGATTAAAATGAACTCTCCACCTTAAGGATGGAAGAATAGTAGTTTTTCCCGATTAAAATGAACTCGAAACGTAAAACAAATCAAAGATTTATTAAAGAAGGTTAGAGAGAGATTTAACGGATGAGAGAACAGTAGTTTTTCCCGATTAAAATGAACTTGGAGACAACTTAAACATCAAAGATTTATTAAAGAAGGTAAGAGAGAGATTTTACAATATTTTGAATCAAAGATTTATTAAGAAGGTAAGAGAGGGATTTTATAATATTTTAGATCAAAGATTTATTAAAGAAGGTAGAGAGAGATTTTACAATTTTTTTGGTGCTAGAATGGCACCCATACCAGGTTGAGGTCAATAGGCTTGGGGATCTCTGCCCTTAGAATGGCACCCATACTAGGTTGAAATCAATAGGCTTGGGAATCTCTATCCAGAATGGCACCCATACCAGATTTAGGTCAATAGGCTTGGGGATCTCTATCACTGGCACCCATACCAAGTTAAGGTCAATAAGATTAGAGATCTCTAACACAGGAATGGCATCCATACCAGGTTAAGGTCAATAGATTTGGGGATCTCTATCATGACAATGCTATTAATCACTTCCGAAAAATCCTGAAGGAGAAAGAAAAGCAATCAATATTAGAGACACAATTCTTTATCGGAAAATAAACATATAGATGAAAATGCAAGAATATGTATGTTCTTTATCGGAAAATAAACATAATAGATGAAAATGCAAGATTATGTATTTATATATTATTGTTATTATTATATAAATAAACATAGTAAGAAATTATTTAATTTTTATTTATTTTTTTTGGGTCTCCGGAACGAATTAATCAAATTCCCATAAAATCCCTCTCCAGAACGAATTAATTAAATTCCCATAAAAACCTATGGTAAATCAGGATCTCCAGAATGAATTAATCAAATTCCCATAAAAACCTATGATAAATCAATGATCAGTTAACGAACAATTCGGATAACGAACATTTTCTTGGAATGGATTATGTTCATTAACCGATCACCCACTGTATTAAGTGTTTTAGGCGGTACAGCTTCCTTTTTGTGTTTGTGACAGTATATTTAAATATATTTTTATATAGATTATAGGTGGCACATATATCTTCAACCTATGCATCAAGCGATACGACGAAATTAATTATTTACAACTTTGCTTTTAATGGTCTATATATATTTCTTGAGTTTTATTAATATCCTATTTTTGTAAAAAAAATATGTATTTCTGATATATTAGCGATATTTGAAGTACTTTTTAGTCGTACATTTTGTACACTTTCAGGATAACAATTGCAAGATATCAGTTGAGAACCTTTGTAAAAAGTCCATTATATGTTTTGGCAATTTAAATCGGGATTAAATATCAACTCAGCTTTTGACACCCTAGATGCTGGTGTTTACAATTGTATGTTGATGTAAGATGTGTCCATTTTTTCCATTGCACATGTATAAGAAAGTCTATCTTATAAGTTTGTCGTGTAGAAAGTTGTTATTAAACCTGATGATGACCCTGTAGGAGGGATGAAAACATTTGTAAAAATAAAGTAATTTCTGCAATACAGTGTTAGTTTTTGAGTATTATTGTCTTTCAATAGTGCAGAATCAGAAGAATGCAAAGAAAGGTTAAACTGTTTCCTTGAAGTTGTCAATAAGTACCGACTCACCATTAATAGAGAAAAGTGTTCCTTCTCCTGCCATTCTATTTGAATTTTAGGATATCTTATTGAGGATGGTATCCACCCCGACCCCAACCGTCTTCAACCACTTCTAAATATGCCTGTCCCTAGTAACTCAGCTGCCCTGCGCAGTACTATTGGTAGGCTGGCTCATTATTCGCGCTAGATTCGGGAATTTAGCAGAAAAATCAAGCCACTATCTAACTGTAATTCATTTCCCTTATTTCTGGAAGCCGTTGAGTTGTTCAAATCTTTAAAGAAAGAAATTTCGGAGTCAGCTCTAACCTCTATTTCCGACAGCTGTCCGTTTACTGTGGAAACAGATGCTTCTGACTCTTCTATAGGAGTGGTCTTATCACAGGAAGGAAAACCCGTAGTTTTCTTCTCTTGTCTACTCAATAACAGCAAACGGTGCCATTCTAGCATTGAGAAGGAGGCATATGCCATCGTCGAGGCTTTAAAAAAATTGAGATATTTCCTGGTGGGGTGCCCCTTCATGTTGATTACTGACCAGAAGTCTGTAGCTTTCATGTTTCACATGAAACATAACAAGATCAAGAATGATAAAATTATGCGGTGGAAACTCAAAATTTCATGTTTCAAATTTGACATCATCTATAAACCTGGCCTTTTGTTGTTGATGCATTGTTGAGAGTTTGTGGAGCTTCCCTCACAACCCTTAAATTAACTGATCTCCATGTTGCTCTTTGTCATCCCGGAATTACGAGACTACCATTGGGTAATATCAAAGAATTTCCCCTTCTCCCTTGAGGAAATTAAAAAAGTGACTTCCTCCTATTGTATCTGTGACAAAGTTAAACCTCACTTCTTTAAGCCAAAGGGACATCTTATTAAAGCCAATGCACTGTTCAAGCATCTTAGCATCAATTTTAAAGGCCCGGTCCCGTCTAAATCCAAGAATCGCTTTCTACTAACTGTAATCGATGAGTATTCCCGTTTTCATTTCGCCTTCCCATGCTGTGATGTTAGCACCGCCACTGTTATTTGTTGTATAAAGAGTTTAGTCTCCATGTTTGGCACTCCTTCCTATGTCCATTCTGATCGGGGAGCTGCTTTCCTCTCCCATGAAGTATGTTCGTATTTTACATCCTTGGGAATTGCCTCTAGTTTTACTTCTCCATACAATCCCCAAGGTAATGGGCAAGCCGAGAGGTATAACGGTATTATCTGGAAAACTGTCACCCTAGCTACTAGATCCAAAGGCTTAGAAATTGCCCAGTGGGAGACAGTCCTTGACAAGGCTCTCCACGCTATTTGATCCCTCTTGTGTACGTTCACTAATTGTACCCTCATGAGAGGCTTTTCAACCACCCTTGTCGCTGAGGTTCTGGCTCTTCCCTCCCTGGTTGGTTGTTAACACCGGGCTCTGTCCTGTATAGATCCCAAATTTGTTCTAGTAAATTTGACCCACTTGTCGAAGAGGTAGAACTCCTGGAGGCCAACTCACTTTATGCTCACATTAAATTCCCGGATGGGCGCGAATCTACTGTTTCTCTCTGTCATCTGGCCCCCAGAGGTGAACCTCTGGTAGACCATCCGCCACTTTCGGAGCCATCTCGGGTCCAGATACCTCCGGAATCTAGTAGACAGCACAATCCAAAGCCACCTCAGGAGAATCAACTAGAATCCACAAAGATTTTCTGTGATGAACTCAAAGACCCTCCTTGTGATCTTTCACTGAGTGTCAGTGATGTACAACAACCTGCATCTGAAGACACTCCACCTAGTCGCCCTCCCTCTGAGTTTGACAACCCCCTCTTCATTCTTTGAGACTACGGCGCCAGCCACATCATCTGGATGATTGTTTTGTAAAAAAATTTTTTTTTCGGGAGGGGAGGAAGAGTGTGGTGGCAACACTGGTCTATTCCCTCTTTTATCTGGCAACATTATTGTAGTCTCCCTTGTGTTCGACTCCTGCATGAGTTCTCTGTGTACCATACTTGTATTTTTTTCTAAATAAAACCTTATATTACTAGGTATTTCATTACAAACAGCCACAACAGTCATGTGAGTAGAGGAAAATCCATACCAACACACATCTGCAGACACCAGGTTTAGTTTTCCATCAACATTTGGGCTAGCATCCTCAGCAATCATCTGATAGGCCTTACATGTTGCCTCCTCACCTGGACAAATATACCAGGTATTTCTAGAGGAGACTTTGCCCAGACTTCTGGAAAATGTGCCCCTTTCACTGTGCAGGTGCATGTGGCTGCAGCATGACAGTACAGCTGGGCATTTTTTACTGATCCTATCCATGAATATTCAGACAAATATTTCCAAATCAATGGTTTAGTAGAGGAGGCCAGTCCTATGGCCACCACAGTCAACAGACTTGAATCTGCTTGTTTTTCCTTTAGTAATGCCTGAAGAGTTTTGTTTACGTCACTCCAGTTATGACAGCAGAGGAATTGATCGTGCATATTAAAGATACTAGTGCAACCATCCAGATCATGCTGGAAATTTTCGAGCAGGTGTGCCAAAACATTTACTGGGATTGCTATGCTTGATATGAAGTGGTGGCATTAATTTTGTGCAGCTGCTGTAACCTCACCATTTCCATTTCTGTTGCAGCTCTGCAGAGACAATGCTGCAAATAACAGATAAAATTGATAACAAATTAAAACAAAGATGTTTGTTGTGGGGAGAAGCTTATCTCCTAACTTTGACAACTTGTAGTATTGTCATTTTGTGTTTCCTGGTTACAGGTTCATTACATCAAATTGCTTGTTTACATGCCCCCTAAAGTTAATACACATGTTGAAATTTTGTTTTAAATTTTGTTACAAATTTGAAACTTAATCAAAAAATTCAAATAAGAATTTTTCAATTGAAGGAAAAATAAATCAATAACTATAAGGTGTGTGAAAAAGTTCTTGCTCTTTTTTTTCGAAAAAAGAGTCTTTATTTAAAAAAGAATGAAAATAAAGACATCAATGAAAGTATTGTCCGTTGCTGGCCAATACTTTTGCCCATCTTTCAGGTAACTGTTGAATGCCGTTGCGAAAAAAACTCCTCATCTTTCGAGGCTATCCATTCATCAACATATTTTCGAACTTCGGCGTCATTCGAGAAGTGCTGGTCGCTTGGCTTAAACGCAACAATTGTTATCCGTACAATTGAGCATTAACTGTGTGCCCTGGTTGTAGAAGTCGTAGTACAAAATACCCTTCTTGTCCCACCAGACACACAGCATCACTGTAGATGTAGAAGCTCGTAGTACAAAATACCCTTCTTGTCCCACCAGACACACAGCATCACTTTACCGCTGTAGATGTTCCGCCTTGGCGTGCTTGTTGAGGTCAATGGGAACTCTCCCCGCCGGGCATATACTTTTTTGCGTTTTGGATTACTAAAGTGGATCCACTTTTCATCCCCAGTAACAACACGGTGCAAAAACTTTTTTTTTGTTTTGACATTGGAGCAAAATTTCGCACGTCATGAATCACCATTCGACATCATGCAACTTCAGCTGGTATGGCACCCAATGTCCCTCTTTTTGAATCATACCCATGGCATGCAAATGCTTGCCAATTGTTGTGCGATCTACTCCCAATGAATTGGCGAGCTTTTCTTGGGTTTGGCTTGGGTCTTAGTCAATCAAAGCCTCCAACTCATCGTCTTCAAACAATTTTGGCCTACCACTGCATTCGTGGTTTTCAACTTCGAAATCACAGTCTAAAACGGCGAAACCAATCACGGCACATTGTTTCACTAGGAGCATACATACCATAAGCATCCACAAGCATATCATGCGCTTGAGCTGCAGTTTTCTTTAAATGAAAGCAAAAAAGTAATGCTTCCCGCAAATGGCGCTTATTCCGTTCAAAATTTGACATTTTTATGTGCGAACAGCAAATGACGGTGGGAAAAAATCAATAATTTTTTGATGCAATCTTATTGACAGATTGTTAGGCTTAGAGAATAACGCTTCCGCCGTGATAGATTGCGTCACCATTTACATCCAGAGCCATCTATTGGAAAACAACGAGAACTTTTTCACATACCTTATATATATTATTACAGTTAATAAGAGGAGCTTTGGACTACTTTTTAGCTTTTTTTCAAAATTTGATTATCTAAATATACTTGAAAAGAATTCATATATGAACTGTTGGAATTTTTTCATGGAATTTACGCATTTTATATCAATTACAGAGAGAATTTGTATTTTTTAGCAATGGCAAGCTATTTTGTTGTGGTCCAAAGTTAGCTTTAGAATTGGGTAACTTTGGACCAAGTGTTAAAAATCCATTGTAATATATTTATTTCTGCAAATTTGAACGCCAAGTCAACTTTGAATCATATTAAGATTAACTTTATATATTACAAACCTTCAAGGGAATTATAATCCAAATGAACCTAATAATCATGCCTTATTTTAACCCTTGAAATCGTAACAAAAATTTTAATGATTTGAATAATTTAAACTAATTTTAGCACCATCTCGTAATTAGATTATTTATTATTTTATTAAATTAATGAGTGGTGCCATCTATTAATTAATTATTAAACTAGAATTTTTAATAAAATTTATCTGGAGAAAAATCCGCCTTGGCCCGGGATCGAACCGGGGACCATTGGACTACCATTCCAACATCTTACCGCTAGACCCCCGAGCGGATTAATTCTCCAGACAATTATATTAATTTAGAATGTATTTTTTTATTACTGCATCAGACTAGAAATAGCCCGGTCAAGAATGGATCTATTGGCAAAATCCGATGCAGAATCAAAAAATACATTCTAAATTAACATAACTGTCTGGAGAATCAATTCACTCATTGGTCTCGGTGGTCTAGCGGTAAGATGTTGAAACGGTAGTCCAAAGATCCCTGGTTCGATCCCGGGCTGAGGCGGATTTTTTTCTCCAGATAAATTTATTAAAAATTTTAGTTTAATAAATAATTAATAGATGGCGCCACTCGTTAGTTTAATAAAATATTAAATAATCTAATTACAGGTGCTAAAATTAGTTTAAATTATTCAAATCATTAAAATTTCCGTTACAATTTTAAAATAAGGCATGATTATTAGGTTCATTTTCATATTAAGATTCTAACAGATATGGCTAAGAAAAAAAAATTTCCTTGGCTAACTGCATCCAGAAATTTTTTTAATATATTGAGTACATTTTTGTTACTATTAAAAAAAACTGATTTCATTGTGATAACTTTATTTAATTTTTTTAATAGTAAAATCAAATTTTTTCATGGTGTTTTATCTCTGAAAACATTAATATTTTATTTGAAGAATTAAACTTAGATATAAAATTAAATAAATGAAAAATCATGTAATAAATAAGAATCAAGATAATGTAAATAGAAATACTTTATTTATTATATTATTATAGTAAAATATTTTTTATAAGCAAGATTATTATGTTTTTATTTTACCACAGATAAGTGATAAAAATCACAGAAAAATGAATAAAAATCACAGTTAAAAAGCTCTTAAATTTAAATCATAAAATTTACTTGTAAATGATAAGTTAGTTACTGTTTTCCATTTTCCTAACAATAAATCACCCCTAATACTGAATTGCCCTAAACTGTTAACAGGAACGATCATGTCATTTTTTAAAAGTTTGCATATAGCTATTAGTTAGACATTTACTTGTAGTAGGTTAAGTTATTTTGGTGAACGACTTCTGTTATTTGGCCAGAAAAAAATTACTTTTCATACTTAAAAATTACAAATGCTCTCACGTAATACCTACCACAATGAGTTATGTTGCTTTTATATTTTATAATATAATTTTATATAAAATTACTTTTAATTTATTTTGACTAGCACTCATTTAATATATGAATAAAATATATTAATTATGCTAAAATAATGAACTGACTTGAAAATAAATGAAATTAAATTAGATCATAACCCTTTCACATGGTCCAAAGTTGTCCATAAATCAGACATATTTCAACTGTGTATGCTAAAATAATGAACTGACTTGAAAATAAATGAAATTAAATTAGATCATAACCCTTTCACCTGGTCCAAAGTTGTCCATAAATCAGACATATTTCAACTGTGTACAAATTTCTCTTTATATCAATATATTTATAATGTCATGCAGACTAATTTCATAAGATTAAAATATATTAAATATTACTGTTTAAATATTAATAAAGTTGTAAATATCTGTAATTTCAAGTTGAATATATCAGTTGACACACATGGTTCTCAACAGGTGTTCTGGTGAAAGTTTTGTAAAGTATTCTAGTATTCAAATTAATCAATAGATGTTATAACATACTATAGTTATATGTAATATAACTATAGTATGTTATAAAAAATTAGTAAGGCTGCATCTAATTTCTCTGTTTATACTTTTTAGAGATAATACATATTGACACAGTGGTTTAAAGTTACCATCCCTGGTCCAAGCTATCCTGATTGGCTGTAATTATAATGACTATTTCAATAAATTTGGATTACTTCATTAATCAAAATTTGAATAGTATAATATTAATATCTAACTAAAGCACTAATAGCAGTTGAAAAAAAATTTTTTTAGTATGCAAACGTTTTCGGCACAACTGCCATCTTCGGGCTACACAAATTAGAACTAGTACTAGATTTTTAAAAAATTTTCCCATTCAAACAAACATACATTCCTAGAAGATCCTTCCTAGAAGACTACATCAAAAACACTTATGCAGAACAAGAAACAACAGACCCAACATAGAAATTAACTGCAGAACTGAATAGATTGGTTAATCATAGGTAGTTCCTGGCAATCTGGAAACATGCAAAGCAAGATGCACCGGCATGCCCAAGATTATTTGCATATTTAAAAACCCAGTTAAGGCAAGACCAATAGTCGAAAAGAGAACTGCACCAACATACAACTTTGAAAAAACATTAGCCAAATGCTGCAACATGATCTTAGGTGAAACAGATAGATCAACATCAATGGTGGTCTCTGTATTGGATAAGCTCCGGAAAACATCATTCAACGAGATAGATATACTCATGACATATGACTTCAAAGCCCTCAACCCGTCCTTAATGCTGGAACCAGTCTGCATAGCTTTCCACAGATTCTTGATCAAGCATGCACGGCAAGCACAAAGTATAGCACCACTCCTAAGGGACATTGCCCATTTGATATGCCATCATTCCTATTTTCGTTTAAGGGAGTGATATATCACCAGAAAACAGTATTATCCATAGGGAGCCCGATGGCTGGACCTTTAGGAGAGATCTGCTAAGGAATATAGAAGAGGACAGAATCCCAACTTTCCAACTCTCATTGAAGTTTTATATATAATATATAGACGATATACTGTTAGTATGAGAAGAAGATAGTAGAGTAGATGAATTCGTGAATGCCTTCACACTGCAGACATATGGGATAACCTTGAAGAAAGAGCAGCAAAGCACACATAACATCCACTACTTAGACCTAGATATAACCGAGGACAATGGGCAGCTGAGAACAAAAGTATATATAAAACTGACATATGTGCCTGTTCTCATCCCCAATTGGTCAAAGGACCCATCTGTTAAAAAAAGGTGGCATTTAGAGCCTTTTTTAAATGAGTGCTTACATACTGTATAACTGAGGAGGACAAAAAACAGGAACTAGACTAAAAGTAAATGTAGGAATGGAGCACGGCTACCAAAGATCCTTTCTAACACAAATAATAAAATCAGTAGAGAAGAACCTATGCACCTCACCCCACCAAGCAGGGAATGCAGCAACACAACAGGATGAATACATGGCAGTGCCATATAACAAAGAGTCTTAATGTTATAAAGAGAATAGCTAAAAAAGGAAGAAGATAACAGTAAGAAGAGGTCCGACAATTTTTAATATACTGAGAAACGACAAAGACCACTTAGAGAAGAAAAGAGAAATGGAGTATATAAGATTCAAGTGGAAGACAAACAAACAAACCGGGAAGCTGCATATGTAGGGGTAACTAAAAGAACCTTGGTTCAGAGAATAAAGGAGCATAAAAGAGATTAGAGAAAGCAAAATTAACAACAGCCTTAGCCATTGAAGCCTACACCAGAGACTCAAAATAAAATGGAATGAAGCCAGAATAATAAGGAAAGTGAATGCACCAACACAGGCTTTATTAACTGAATCAATTGAGATATTAAGAAAAAAGCAGGAAGGAGATAATAAACGAGGAACCAGCATTTGAACCCCCACCCAATAGAGCAAGATAATATGCAATATAATGAAATATGCAATAGGGCAAGATAAAACTAGATTGATATAAGGCACTAGAGTTATACCCCATTAAAACTATATATTTTTAACACTATTTACATTAAAGTTTATGTATGATTATATTTTTATAATTTTTTTGCAACCCTAGCCATGCATAAAAATATTATATATTTTTGTGTTTTTCCATATTTTTGTTTATTTTTAGTTTCTATTTTAACCAGCTGTTTATAACCATAACAATGTATGTTTGGTTCGAATGTGAAAATTTTTTAAAAAACCTAGTTCTAGTTCTAATTTGTGTAGCCTGAAGATGGCAACTGTGCCAAAAACGTTTGGATATTAAAAAAATTTTTCTCAACTACCAGTAGTGCTTTAGTTAGATATTAACATTGTATAAGAGTATAAGCAGTGATTAGAGCAAGTTGACTAATATGAATAGTATTTTGCTTTTATAAAATTTTTGAAAATTGATCAGAAATTCTTCATTATTGACTTTTTTTATTCACAAGACCTGCTGCTATCCAAAAATAACAAATTTATTGAAATCTTAGCCATCCAACAATATTTTGTTGGAGGCTAAGATTTCATATAAAATCAAAACGAAAAGTTGCAAAAATAAAAACAAATTTTTAAAAAATGTTTGCATTGCTAGAGAGAAACGGAGGAATTCAATAAGCTGTAAAAATATGAAACATTTCAAATGGAAATGAAGCAAGAAATGAAAATTTTTCTGAATAGATAGATAGTTTTAACAAAATGGCCAGCTCATACTTGCAAGCAGATTTTTAGCATTCCACATGCAATAGATTAAGGCAGCCATTCCCATGGTATCGTGCAGTAGCTACTTCGGAGCAGAGCCTAATAATTTACCATAAAGTTTAAGATTAGTGCTATTCTCATAGTCCTATTTCAATGACATACAGAGTAGCTTACATTATGTCAGCATGGTAAATCTACTTCATCTAGAGACCTGCTGTAAATAGTTGGTAGCAGAAAGCAAGATGGATGCCCACAGATTTATTTTTGTTGTTCGAAGCTGAATACAAAGTACCGTATATACTCGAATATAAGCCGATCCGTGTATAAGCCGACCCCCGATTTCAGAGTTTAAAAATTGGTAAAAATGCATAACATGTGTATAAGCCTACTCCCTGACTTTAGCACTTAAAATTCAGCAAAAATTTGAAACTGATAAACGCGATTTTTTATTTTTAGTTATCGATATATTGATGCCATTTACAAAAATAAATATTTTATTGAAACTTTAAATATATACATATAAAATAAATTTTATAATACACACACCAATATATAATTTAAAAATTAAAATTTTATGTTACCCGAAGCGATCGAATGCGTTGCACTGCCGACTCCAACCTGCGTTTGTATAAGTGAATCAGATAGGCGACACACAAATTCTCGACAATAATCCAACACAGCGTGCCTACATAAGATTCTTATTGTCGGAATTTCTGTGTCGCGGCACATCAGGCAGCGTGGTGTCACCTAGCTGATGCACTTATATAAATGCAGGTTAGATTCGTTAGCACGACACGCTGGATTGCATCAGGTAAAGTAAAATTTTACTAAAGTAAAGTGGCGTTGACCCGATGCGCAAATGTTAGGGTTACATTGCTTCAGAAAATATCAAGTTAACGAATAATAATAAATTTTAATAATTTACATAAAAATATTTTCTTATTATTATTGTTATTGAATAATTATTTTTCTTTTCTATAAAAAATTCATATTTAAGTATCACAGTAAAAATTCCATTGGAATACATTACATCTACGTCACATGGCTCCCAAGAGACCATTCGAAGTTTCGTTTTCACTTACATTGTATTTTGTCTAGTTGAGTTGAGTTATCGTATTCAAATCTTTGATTGTATTTTAAAATGAGTGGATCATCCTAATGATGACGTCATACACCGTTAGGATGACGTGTGCAACGTGATTTCTAGACGTTAAGTGTGCGATTTCAAAGTTTTGACTTTGCATACGATGAACATTTTTGAACAGAGATTTTAAATAATATTATTTTTTCGTTATTTTAAATATTATTTTAGTTATTTTTTAATCTATTTTAATTAAATCATGGATGAATTAAATATAATAAGCATTTATGGATTACTAGCGAATGGAATAAATTAAAATATTAATTTATAATAATTTCACTCAAAAATGAATCCTAGGTAATATTCTTGATCAATTGTCAAATTTTCGCGTTGCGTCATATCGGGCAGTGCGGCATCGCCTATTTGATTACAGTATATAGATGCAGGTTGAAGTCGGCGGCGCGACGCGCTCGATCGCTTTGGGATAAGATACCTTAAATGAATTATTGCAAATGGATCAAATATGATTTTACCTGGTATTGTATTAAATGAATTATTGCAAAATTTCCTTCCTGGTCTCCATTGAAGTAATATAGGTTCAATAACCTATATTACTTCAATGGTTTGTCTTATTACTTCAATTTCTCCAGCCAAAAAAAAAAGTTGATTTTTTTGACCTGTGTATAAAGCCAACCCCGCACTTCAGAAAATTTCTTTGAGAAAAAAAAACTTCGGCTTATACATGAGTATATACTTTTTTGACCTGTGTATAAAGCCAACCCCGCACTTCAGAAAATTTCTTTGAGAAAAAAAAAAAAACTTCGGCTTATACATGAGTATATATGGTATTTAAATGTGAGAGTGTTTCAAGATCACAGAATCTGTTGACAATTTTGCCAGAACTTATTAAAAGTTATATCAACAAGCATCTAATGTATAATATAATAGAAAAATTACTTTCAATAAAAAGAGACCTAAAATAGAAACCACTTTGACTGTTAAAGAACAGATGCAAAATACAATAAATTTTTAAGTAACAGAAGATTTCCAACATTCCATTGGAAACAACATTTTCAATAGTTTGAGCCAGTTTCCCCTTAGCTGAAGCATTAAATGTGTAACTAATTCAATCATCAGTCATTTTTCATGTTATGTCAGCTTTCTACTTGATAGACACACACAATTATATACAAAATTAAGTAAATTTTCTTTACATAAATTATGTATTACCATCATTTTATATTTTAAAATCAATTATGCATTACTAATATAAACTGTGAAAGAATACTAATATGGAATTTGATAATGCATTGCATTTGATTTAATGTTACCGTGTTATGAGTAATAATATAATTGAATATTTATAAATTTAGTAATGAAATATTCAATATTTCGCTGTGTTTATTTATGATTTCAAAGGAAAAAAGTAAAGAAATTATTTAATTCAACAGACTCTCGATATTCGGGTCATTCCATAATAACAGCCAAAATTGTCAAATTTAAACAAAGTGGTCGCTGCATGATTTTTTGATTTTGATGAATTTTGGCATGTTGTTTATGTATATTCCCAAAGGCTCAAAAGTATTATTAATTACTTTTGAAGTTAAGGTAACTCTTCGTATATGTATATATTTACCCTCCAGCAGAGTGAGCGGAGCACTCGTTTGGTCCACTATAGTTGAGTATCAAACAAAACACGGGGAGTCAGCTTATATTTAAGTATATACGGTAATTTAATAAATTTAAATTTAAAATTTTAATTTTTCTTTCGTATATGTATATATTTACCCTCCAGCAGAGTGAGCGGAGCACTCGTTTGGTCCACTATAGTTGAGTATCAAACAAAACACCACATCATCGGCTGAAATGAGCCGACACACTGCACTTAAAAAATTAAAATGAACTCTTATCAAACTAAATTAATATGTTACATTGGCATTAGAGCAGATACCTTAGACTACCTTCAATAACCCTCTTGCATTTCTGTTTTTTATTTCTTATCTTGATGTGTAAGAGTGCTAGCCACTAGGCCTATGAGTTAGGCTATAGGACTATATTTTAATCATTAATCAGAATCCTATGCCTAAGTTTCAGTTTGGCTTAGACCACAACACTTTCCATAAAATAGACTAAATATGGCTCCAAAAGGCAAAAATTTATCACTTAGAGTTGAGACTCATAAATTAACTAAAAACACTATAGGGGCCTTTTCATAAATTTAGATAATTGATATTATTCATAATTTACTATCATTAGCCTTGAATAGTTAGAAATGATATATATATCACTAGCTCTAGGTAAATAAGGACTTAAGGAGTCGGGAGTCGTTTGTTTTTTCCGACTCCGACTCCTGACTCCGGGCAGTTTAAAAATCCGACTCCGACTTCGACTCCGACTCCACCCAAAAACCTCCGACTCCCCGACTCCCGACTCCGACTCTGCAACGCTGCTTACAGAGCCCATCACAGGCAACACCCATGTTGGGGTCAACCGGATGATTGACGGATAGCGTTCAATGGGTCGGGCCTGAAAAACTGGAGGTGTGGGACCCGATTTGAGCCCGGATCCTCCAGGGTGGTAAGCTACAGCTTTACCACGCGGCCATCCGGCCGATCCGGAAGTAGCAGACAGTTAAAACAAAAGTCTTAATTTCTCATGTATCCGATCCTCCTGCTCAGAGTTCGATATTTGCCAGCAGAAATTTCTTTTTTAGAGAATATCTGCAAGGATAAACAAGTCTTATTGAAGAAGGCTGCGCCAGTGGAAGTACGTATATAGAGCTAAATCCTCTTTAAATGCACGAAGCATTGTTTTTTAAATTATGTTTATACAAAAAGAATAACATTTTGTGTAAATTCTAAATGTCACAAAAGCTTACCTTGCAAAAATAAATAAGAGGTACTGTACCTAGTTATGATTTTTATTTTTGCATATTTTTATTACTACATAATGCATATTTTTATTACTTGATAGAAAATAACAATGAAATTGTTATTTTCTATCAATACGAAAATAACAATTTCATTGTTATTTTCGTATAGAATATAGAACGTACAGAATATAGAATATAGTACGTATAGAATATAATACGTACAGATTTACTACATAATGCATATTTTTATTACTTGATAGAAAATAACAATTTCATTGTTATTTTCGTATAGAATATAGAACGCACAGAATATAGAATATAGTACGTATAGAATATAATACGTACAGTAAATAACAATGAAATAACAATTTTCTGTTGAGAAAATGATATAAGACAAATTGAAAACAGAGCTAACTCTCATTCATTATTACATGGTTGACTTTAAAAAATTGAAATTACCAATTTTTTTATTTTTTATGGACAAATATTTAATATGAAGTAAAAAATTTTTCAAGTTGAAAAACATAACTAGGTACCTGTTATTTATTTTTGCAAAGTAGGCTTATGTGGCATTGAATTACACAAAATATTATTCTTTTTGTACAAACATAATTTAGATACACAATGCTTTGTGCATTTAAACTGGATTTATCCCTATATATGCATTTCCACTGGCGCAGATTACAACCTTCCTCAATGGAATTTGTTTATCCTGGCGGATACTCTCTAAAGAAAGAAATTTCTGCTGACAAACATCGAACTCTGAGCAGGAATACATGAGACACGAAGACTTTTGTTTTAACTGTTTTCCACTTCGGGTTTTGAGTAGGAAAAATTTGATCCTGTAATATATATACATACATATATAACAATAAAGTAATTATATTTTTATAGAAATACTTTATTGATTCTATCGCTATTGTTTCTGGAAATTTTCTATTGTTTATAACAATTTAATTAAATATTATTAATTGGAACAAATATGGCAGACAATCAAGCTGGTGCTGGTGCTGTAGCTATTAATGGCACTGCATTAGGTGAGTTTATATAAATTTGGTTAGAATTATTAATTCGAATCACTTCAATTTAATGTGCTCGAATTTTCTCGTTAATAGATGATCGAAGCCAAATCTTTCTCCTAAATAAACTTGAGTTTCGGAGTTTAAAAAATTTTTTAACAAGTCCTTTGAGCAAAACACATTTTATAAAGTAACAAAAATTATATCGTGAAACGCATATTTTAAAATAGATATTACGAAATTTTTAATTTATTTTCATTAAATTAACTACTGCAGATATTCTTATAATTTCAACAATAGACAGGGGAATTTTATAGCAAACTTTGAAAGCATCCGATTTGGAAAGAGTTTTTTTAATTTCTACAATTATTCTAATGTACAAGTGACATAAAGAAAATAATACTAGAAAGAGACTGTTTAGAATACAATCGAATGCTGCTATTTACAAATTATTTATAGGATAAGATTAACACTTTACAATTGAGAACTAATTTTTAAGACATTTTAATATAACGCATTTCTTTTCCTGCGAAAAAATCACGTTTAATCAGTGCATTTATCACTTTTAATAATTTTATTTGAACACAATTTAATAATTATGGATTTTCTTATCAGACATTGATGTTTTGGGCATAGTCTTTTCTAAAAAAAGAATTATTAGCTTTTAAAGTATTTTCTGAATTGGCTTTTAACATTTACCTTTTTTAATGAAATTAATGCTATTATTGTTACTATGTTTGGTTTTTATCAATTTCTCTTTTATGTTTATTCAATATTATAGGATATTATATGCTAGATCAAGTTTTTGATTTCTAAAAGTGTCTGTCTATCATCGTTGCTGGTGTCTATTAAATATTAAGGTAGTTCTGGATTTAAAGTTACTGATTTATGAGCTCCTGATTTTTTGATACTTCATATTTTTCAAATATGAAGTATCAGAAAATATCAAAATTATAAATATTATTTCCAATAACTAAATTCTAAGCATTGATAAAAAGGCACTTAAACTCACATACATAACTATCCAATAGCCCACAATAGATTTTCTAACAAGAATTCTGTTGTCATCTTCGAAATTCAAACTGGTGAGCGGAAATTAGTGCATCCTATAATCTAACCGGCATATTATGTAAATAAATTATTTTCCCTGATTATGTCTGATATATGCTAGTTCATCTGCATTAAAGCTTAAATATACGTAGCCTATATCAATAATAATGAAGAATGAAAACTATGATATTAATTAGATAAATGCTTTATTATTAAATTTGCTTCATTTTAAATTCTATATTTTATTTATTTGAATAAAACTGGTGAGCGGAAATTAGTGCATCCTATAATCTAACCGGCATATTATGTAAATAAATTCTTTTCCCTGATTATGTCTGATATATGCTAGTTCTTTGCATTAAAGCTTAAATATAAGTAGCCTATATCAATAATAATGAAGAATAAAAACTATGATATTAATTATATAAATGCTTTATTATTAAATTTGCTTTATTTTAAATTCTATATTTTATTTATTTGAATAGATAAATTATTTTTAATCATATATTGTTGATTTTGCTGGTCTTTACTTAATTTTATTGTGATGAAATTACATTGCTGAGAATGGACCTCCTGGTTCTAACATTGTGTCAATGCGAAATTCATTCTTGATTTAAGACTTTTTACTTAACGATCTCACTCCAGAAACAAATTAGCTCGTAAAGACGAGAGCTATTTATATTTTTATTTTTTATGAATAATGTAATTAATGTAGCTTATCCCAGAGGACCATGTATCACGAAAAAAATATAAAACACAAACTTGATCATTACGGCCATAAAGTTCTTCAGTGATTAGTGGAATTTCAAAATGCAATCAGATAACATTGATGTTTATGAAAAAACAAGGTCATTCCCGAAGTGTTCCTTAGTATTAGCTCAGCTATACAAATTTAGGAAATGTTAGATTTTCGTCAGTTACAGATTTAGAAAAAATTATTGAAGGTATTGTAAACAATTATTAATTTATTTTTTATTTGATGATTTAGAATTATATTGCCAAGTGTGCTTTAACAATCTGAGACTTGCTGATTATCCAGTATGCCGTTCTTGCTTCGAATTCTTTGTGAAATCCGTCAGAGAAATATCAATTGTTTTCTGTTCTGGTTCTGGACATTGCGACATAGCATACGAAAATATAAATAAATGTGACTTTTGTAGACTGAGTATTTGTTATTCTCTTGGAATGAATTTTTCAATAGTTAATGGTGAGTATTATTAAAATATTAGAAGTATAAACATGTCATGGTCCTAATAAATATGTAAAATTCTTTCTACATTTAGTTATCTTGCCTAACCGAATAGTTTCCAAGAGTGCTTAAAATCTATGTTTTTGATTTATAATATTAAACTAAAATTCGAAATATAGTTTATGCGCTTTGAATGTGAAATTTTTATATTGCTAGTTCTATTTTAAATTAGATTAATTCTAAAATAATTATTTTCTTTCCTTGGAGGATTTGAATTTAATCTCCATCTAATCTTCAGTTTTATCATGAAGATCCATTGAAACCATTCCATTGATTGGTCATTGGTGTTGGCCGATGATGGGCTATAAATTGGCAGAGACAAATATGCACATATGTAATTCTTCTTACACATGTGCTCAGGGGCGCAGAGAGAAATCGCGGGCCCCGATACGAAGTAGGTTTTGCGGCCCCGTATATTGCCGATGATGGGCTATAAATTGGCAGAGACAAATATGCACATATGTAATTCTTCTTACATATGTGCTCAGGGGCGCAGAGAGAAATCGCGGGCCCCGGTACGAAGTAGGTTTTGCGGCCCCGTATATATACAATATATATTTCTTTTCTCCTCTGTAAGATATCAAATCCATACATACTATATATTTTACACATTGATTATTCAAAATTTTATTCACTTTAAATTCTGTTTAAAAAATATACTGTATGAAATCTGAGAAAATTCGATAAATTAGTTTTATTTAAAAATTTATAAATTTTATTTTACACATTGATTATTCAAAATTTTATTCACTTTAAATTCTGTTTAAAAAATATACTATATGAAATCTGACACACCTCAATTTGAAATTGAGGTTTGACAAATTTTATTTTTTAATTATATTTTCGAAGAAAATCTTTAAAATATCAATTTTTTCGAAGAATAACGTCATAGCCACATGGAACTAATTTTGTGAAATGCTCCAACTTTTTAAAATTTTTATTTTCACGTCGGTTTTAACGAAAAAATTTTCCGGTCCCAATCGTTTCGTTATAAACGTATTCCACTGTATCCTATTCCTCTAAAAAATTTGTTGTGGACCACATCGGTTTTAACGAAAAAATTTTCCGGTCCCAATCGTTTCGTTATAAACGTATTCCATGTATCCTATTCCTCTAAATAATTTGTTGTGGATCCTGTCGGTCTTTCAGTTCCTTCTCTGTTTAAATGAAAAGTTATGTGTAATTATCATAAATAATTCATATTTTAATTGTTTAAAACAAAGATTTTTTTACCTTACATTTTTATAATAAATTCTATATATCTTATAGAGCGCAGTTACTTAATTTAAAAAAAGTAGAAAAAATTATTGTTATGAAGTGGCCCGGCCCCCTCAACCTTCTATGGCCCCGGGGAATTTGTCCCCATTTCTCCCCCGTCTCGGCGCCAGTACATGTGCTAAGAATCATACTTAGAATTAATTTGGTAATTCTAAACATTATTCAAATTACCAAAGTAAACTGATTTCCGTAAAAGAATATCCCTTCTGTGCTTAGGCAGCGTAATTCATATCATCCAATTTGACAATATGGATGCGTGCTCTGCTTCCATCATGGATAATTCGGATTTAATTTCTGGATCACAGTCTTCTAAAATTTTTGAGGAATGATCCGGTTCTAATTGTTGAATCTTACTTTCCATTTGATAGCCTTCAGTGTGGATATAATCTTTTTCTATAATTTTGATCGTCACTTTCCGTTCTCTGAATAAAAGCGACAAGGCATTCCATTGCCCATCACGGTACGTCCCCACATTTGAGCCCAGCTCTTGAGTAAAGTATTGGTTCAATGCCGGGTTCGGATCGTGTCCTTCTAAAATAACTATTGAAGGTGTTAGATTTGGAAATTTAACCTACATATACCAGGAGTGGCTGCTCAGCGCTTTTCCTCAGCGGCCATTGGCTAATGAGATTTAACACTTTAAACGGTATCTAAAATTGAGAAATGTTTTTCTGCAGAATTATTTAATTTTCTGTTTATTATAAAGTTCATTTTAGAATACTTCCCTCATTTTCTGAAAACGATTTTATTATTACAATAAAAATTCCAGAGACGATAAAGCATTTTCCGAAAAGATAGTCTTCATTATTTAGAAAAATTGCATTATAAATAAAACATTAATTATCAGATATGTAATCGATATAAATAATATAATAGATTATTCTTTATTTTTCTTACATATAGCATGCAATGATAATTGTTGTCGTTTTTTATTAAAAAGTTTATGTATATAATTGAAAACTGTACAATGGCAGAGAAGAATAGAAGAATCTCTGCACGAGATGCAAATGGTCGATCAGCGATATTTTTTATTAATTTTTGAATCCCTTATAATTCGGACTAATTAATATAGACTGTATATGTGTCTGAGTAGTAATTTAGATGTTATGGTTTCAATTCTGTTCCTGTATCTCCAAGAATATTTTTAGGAGGGGACTGTGCTGTCTCACTAAACTCAACTCTTATTCTGAAAGCTGTCCCTACCAAATTATCAAAGACCTGTGATGATTATTAGAACGTACTTCTGCTTACTATCTACTGCATAAAGTGACATAATGTTTCAAATCGAATGAAAGTTAATTAACGATCATTCCATAATTAGTGTCGGCCTGATGACCGCGTGGTAAAGCTTTGGCTTACTACCCCAGAGGATTGAGGTTCAAATTCAGGTCCCACACCTCCAGTTCCTCATAAGGGATCCGAGTCCGGCTCGTTGTGCCCTATCTTTCAAATATCCGGTTGACATTATGGGTATTGACCAGCCTGTGATGGGCTCTATAAGTAGCCGCCGCCAATACAAAATTTCCCATGAGAATATGGCGGCTTAATCTAACTAATCTAATCTAACCTGAATAATTAGTTCGAATTTCTCGTAATCTCTGTTTTCCAAACTAGTCTATTCAAGAGGATGTGCAACAATTAATATTCAAATTGTTTTGGGAAAAAATGAAAGATCGAACTTATAATTTTAAAACATTCTTTATATATTTGATTGTGGATATTTTTGGGCCGATGACAGGCTGACCAAGCACTATCATGCAATTAACCAAAAGATTAACCTTAGATCTTAAATTTTAGATTGAAGGTTGAAGTTGAACGGGCTGGTGTCCTTTTGAGAAATGAAGATATTCAGTGCCGGAGCTGACATATAAACCTCCTTTCTGCAGAACTGATTTTGCGCCCTTACAATAAATTATTTAGTTTTTGAAACTACGTAATTATTTTACAATACGATTTTTGATTAAATATTTTTACGCTAGTGTCACGTTTTTAATTTTTGAAATTAAAAATTTGTTTCTATAACCTAATGTAAAATAATTACTTTAAAAAATGAATAAGTTTTTTCGTCATGGATTTTTTCAGTCATTTTTTTGGCGCCCCTGAAGTTTAGCGCCTTTGTGCGGTGCAACTTGCACAGCCACTTACGCCAGCCCTGTATTTTAGCGCTTTTTGCTGGCACAACCTACACACCCACTTACGCCGGCCCTGGAGATATTCAATCTATAACTTCCAAGGCGTTAAATAAATGTTTATCATGCGATCATCCGGTCGAACAAAATGTAAAAGTTAATATCCCAGACATAATAACATCAAAAATTAAATAAAAGTAATAAAATTAATTCTATAAATATCTATTTATACCAAAATTAATTGATTATTAAATAATTTTCTTTACAATTAATGTTTTGATTGATGTATATTTCCTTATTTTCAGCATCTGATATGAACGCTTACTTAGAAATATATATATATTTAAAAATATTTTAAAAATGTGGCATATGTAAATAAAAATTACATTGTAATATAATGTTCAAGATGGTTTCTGGAAAAGGAACAATGAAAATTACTGTTAAATATTTCACAATCCTAATGTTAATTCTAATATTTTAAAAATTTATTAAATATTAATGTTGGACATATATATTTTAACAAGTTGAATCCCAAGAAAGTTGGTTTTTGTGCTGCATCATGGAATGTATAAAGTTAAATAAAAACAGTTATCAATTTTAATTAAGTTTTCATAAAAATGAAATTTAATGTTTTTTTTTTTGTTTGATATAAATTAATTTGTGTATGCTCTTAAAAGTTGATCAAAAAATGGTATACTATGAAAACGAATTTTATTTAAAAATTTGTATCTGTATACATATATTTGTGTGGTTTTACTGTATTTGCATGTATGATATATTGATATCTATTGCATATACACACACAGTAAAACCTCATTTATTTAGATAAACATAGTTATAGTATGAATTAGTGAAAAGATCTAAATCATAGATTCTAATGTGTGTAAATATTTTTGGATTGTAGTTTATAAAACAAGGAAATTTATTTAACAGCACTCTAATGACATACATCAAATTAAAAAATATTAAGACAAATATGGCCTACACAATTTTATGAAATTATTTGATATGAATTCTTTGTACAATATTCAAACACAAATACTAAATTTTTTTCTTGATTTAAACATCAATAATTACAAATTTTGACATATTCATTAAACAATTGTAATTTTCTGTTGAGAAGAAAAAGAGAGAGTGAATTAGAGGGTGTGAATTAATTAGGTTTATTGTATACATGTTTATATTGTAATAAAATATACATATATTAAACATTCTAAAGCTAATTTTTGTGTATATATTTACATATCAGATAAAAATCTAGCATTTCTTAATACAATTTAGCAAGAACTCTCGTATTACCAAACTTTTGATAAAATAACTATAAAGCAGTGATTTTTGTAAGCACACTATTTCCTTCATTTGTATAACATAATTTCAATGTAAAATTTTTATCTATCATTGTAATTTTTACAAATTTTTTGATTTTGAGCTATTGCAATTTAAAAAAGGAGCATTTTTAATCAGTATTAAAACTTTTTGCAGTTTCTCCTAATTTCATCATCAAAATATTAATTATGATTTCTAAAATGAACAAACATGTTAGTGATATAAGAGAGAATTATTTAAAAGTAACTTAACAGTTGTATAAAAGAGACAATCATTTAAAATTAAAAAGGAATTTTAAGTAATGAATTTAATATGCATTAATTGAAAAATCACACAATAAAAAAAATCATATAAAATAACAGGTTTGATCTGATGGAACTGTTAACTCACTAAAATATGCATCCATTTTTTAGGAACCAATAATGAATGCTGCCTGTATGTTATGCATCAATTATATCTTGTACTGTGAACTGTGCCAGCTTATATTATTAATTGCTAGACAAATTCACTATGCTGATTTTTAAAAATAGCCAAGCTGTGTGAATAGCATACATAATATATACTGTCTGCAGTCTATTCATATAGTTTATGACTGAGTTTTTGACTTTAAAGAAAAGTTAAATATTTGTGTAAAGTTTATAATGTCAATCATTTTTTTTTATATTTAACTTTTCTTTAATGCTCAATTATAAACAACTAACGTACAGGGGATAAACCATTTTACAAATTAATAATGAACAAGCCAAACTTCCCCTGGCGGATAAAGTTTTAAGTTATATTTTAGAATAATAATTATTTTTTGAATTACAGCTACGGTGCCACCATCTATTGAATTAATGATTAAATAATTTTATAATTACGTACTAGGGTGGCGCCATCTAGTAATTAATGATTAAACTATAATTTTATAAATTTATTTTCCCAAAATAAAATTTTCGCACCGCACCGGGATCTCTGGGGTTAATTTTATGTCAATCTTTACTTGTATTTCTCCAATTAAATTTGAAATTGCCATTCCTCTATATTTAATTGGAGAAATACAAGTAAAGATTGACATAAAATTAATTCAAGTGAAAGTTTTATAAAAGTTCACATCTTGCTGTAACTGAGAGGGTCAAAAGACCGAAATACATTTTACAGTTTGTGAATCTTGTATTATAGTTTATGAATTTTGTAAATAGTTTTAGTATTTTAAGAATTTGGTAATTGAATATATATTTTAATATATTTTTAGAATTTATAGAAATCATTGTAAATTTGATTAAATTGTAATCTAGTGAATAAATTTATGTTTAACAGTTAATTATTGTTCCTATTGCCTGCATGCACTAAAATTGCAACGATAAAAAAATCTGCTATTAACAAGAAACGGATATGGAAATTACTCCAATATAGTCAAATGTACAGTCGATTCCATAAAGTTTTGTATCTAAGCGGAAGGTGTTCGGCTTCCTTCCAATAGTTCAAAGCAATGTGATTCATCAGTTCAGGCAAATCATTCGAACTCT
>AYEL01089521.1:0-14919 GCA_000484575.1 Olivierus martensii | reverse complement strand
TATTATGAATAGTGGATTTACTCATATTTACCATTCTACTTATATTTCTTATAGAATTCCCACTATTCCAGTGATGGATAATAATTTTTCTTATATCTAATGCTATCTCACATTTTTTCCGACCCATACTGAAAGATTGGTTGAAATCACCTTAAAATAAACTTCTCCAATTTCAGATCTCTTACATAGTACACTTTAAATGACAATTCTGCCAAATTATGGCTATTTCTTGGACTTTTTCCTCTATGTCCCAATACTTTTTTGAGCGTGATTTTTCACTTTGAACACAAGATGTGTGGTATTTCTTATTTATTTCATATTATTTTTCTTGAATTTTTAGATTAAAAACTTTGTTTTAGTTCTATATAGTGACTGTAGTGAAAACAGTATTAATTTCAGTGTATTATTTATTTTTCAATAAATGATTGAGTTTGTTGTGTCCCAATACTTTTTTGATTGACTGTAAGGCAGATCATCTTTCGTTGAAAAGGGTATAATATGGTTAAACTAAAATGATATCACAGAAAATATTCTTTACGCTATTCACTGCAGTATATCAGTTTTCTCTAGGCAGATACATGGTGATTAACAATAATCAGTTTAAAAGATAACATAATTTTGAGACGAAAATTCTAACATTTCTCTGGAGTTTTTCGATGGTCAACATAGTGAGTGACCTACGAGAGTATCCATGTTATATTTTTAGCGGGCTTATGGGAGGAAATAGTGAACGAGCTTGTGTGATCATCTATTGAAATATTAATGAACTGGAGGGAAATTGATTACTTCCCCTAATCCCGATCTATTGTATTAAATTTGTAAAAGTTTAATAAATTTATAAAATAAGGATGCCCTTATGGTCGTAATAACTAATTTCAGTACATTAAAATCTCAAAAAAAGTACTTTGAAAATATGTTCATTTAAATTTGTTCTCACAATAATTTCGTTAGAATTCATTTTCTATAAGTAAAATAACTTTTACGGATTTAAGTTATGTAAAATCCATAGCTCAATAACATTATAGGAAATACATTAATTTTAATAATAATTGATTCAAATTAAAAATCATAACTACAAAAATAAAAGTTTGTTTTTCCGATCTATTACCGTAAAATATTTGAAATTATATTTGTCTATATCTTGATCCAAAATTTAATGATGTTTTTATATGAAACCAGAACATTCGAGACAAAATATTTATTAAATTATTAATCCATTTAATAAAAATAATGTTTTGATATAATTTTATAGAAATTATAACAATTTTAAGAGCTTATTCCATTCAGGAATATCAGTATTAGATAACCTTAATTTAGATTATTTATTGTTCAATAACCTAACAAGTAAATTTTACGATATTGTAGTCACGTGACTCGATCTATTTTTTTATAAACAAGCGCTGATTAAATAGACATTGATTTGTTTAAGAACTGCAACACACAAAATTGGAAGACAAAATGCAGAATCTGCTTTAATTTATAGTATAGAAAAATAAACATAATGTCTATTTGGAATACAGTAGTGTTCTGTTTTAGGTTAACTGTGATTGTTCCCATATTTAAAAGTTTAAATTTCCAAATATAGTATATTGATTAAAATGTTTAAATACGAACAATTATTCTTCGTATTAAAACATTAATATATATTATTTATAGTATTATAATACATAATAATGAATATACATATAACTGTCCTATTTATTTTTAATTTTCCAACACATTTATGCAGTTTAAAAAGAAGCAATAAAAATCGTGCTTTACATAAAATATTGAATATAAACTATTATTTTATTCGAGTAAAATTTTAAAATTAGAGTTTAAATATATGTAATTGAATTTATTATAATTCACTGTGAAACACAGAAATTCTATTTATATTTCATAAATCAGAAATTCATCGTACTCAGTGCTTCATGTTTTGCAAATTTGACTAATATATATAATGCATGTTAATGGAACGAATCCGCCATTGTCAGATAATTTGATTACATTGGCAGTGTCTTTAGATTAGTGGTCTCCAAAGTGGGGTACGCGTACCCCAGAGGGTACGCGAGACGATACCTGGGGGTACAGTGAAAACAATTTTTATATACTGTTTGTAGACTCTACAAGCTGCTAGATCACTGAATATTAAAACTAAATATCGAAATAAATTAAACTTGGAACCAGACCTTCGTATCGCAGTGTCAGATAACATCAAACCAGCATTTTCAGAAGTTATTAAACAAATGCAAGCCCATTGTTCTCATTAAATTTTAATAAGAAAAATAAATATGCATCTATGTTTATAATAAAAATAATGTGCATTTATGGCTTTTTTGGATATTTTATAAGGCCTTATTTCCTCTTTAAAACACTAATTACAATAGATATCTGCTCAATCAATTGGGGGTACGCGCCATTTATTTTTTCTGTCTTAGGGGGTACGCAGTCAAAAAAGTTTCGAGACCACTACTTTAGATAATTCTAATGCAATCCCCATTTTTATAATGATATTCACAGATCTTTAACCAATATTTTTATAATTACTGTCATATAATACAGTAGTGTACAGATTATCTGGGTCAGTTATGTCTGAATATGTATAAGATACTAAAAAATTTGTGGGAACTGATACGAACGCTCGGCTTTATTCGTAAGCGTAAATGGTAGCTAGATAAAGATTTTTCTCTTCTGTTTATTTGCTTCTAATAGATTTAAGTTAAAATCACTGTTGTAATCTTTATTATAATTTTAAACTTCAGATGATGCATCGATAGTACGATCACATAGTATATATTAGGTTGCATTTACAATAGATGAGCGTTCTGATGGTGATATTCTGAAGAATACGTGTATATGTTATTCACATAAATTATTAACGTACTTTTATAAAGTGACCCGCATTAGCTTCTTAAACCTTCATATCATCATATGTCCTGGATTGACATTTTACAAATATGGTTGCTTTATCTTTAATGAAACTATATATATATATATACAGTGTAACCTTGTTATCTTGAACCTTTCTATCTCGAAACCCTTATATGTGGAAAAAAAATTTTTCCGCGCACTTTCGGCATTAATCCAATGTAGTAATTTCAATAGTTTTCTCAAAGTATTTTCTTCAAAACCCTCGCTATCTCGAATTAGTTTATAATTTTTGTGCTAGAGAAATAAGAAATATTTACGAATTTTCCTTGGCTTTCGAAGTCTAAATAAAGGATTTAAATTTAGCAAAAGAACAGTAAATGTGCTACCGATAACCGGAACAGGAACTTTTTTGTTCATGCTCAGAATACTGAACATGCGGTACAGTAGTAATTTATGTGAATAACATTTTCTGTGTTTCACTTCTAATTGTTGTTAAGTTTTTGTCAATATGATCGTGTTTATTCAGTGATATTTTCAATCTTTGATTTATAAGATGCAGGAGAGAGTAATTTTCATGATAAAATAGTGTCTTATACAGTATTAAAAACTAAAGTATGTATTATTGACATAAAAGCTTTATTTAAAATTGAACCTTGATATCTCGAAAACTCTCTATATCGAATTTTTTTTTTTGTTCCCGTGAGATTCGAGATATCGAGATTCTACTGTATTTCAATGTATTGCATAATATGTATTATAAAAGATTGTTAATGAAATATATTCATGTAAAAATGAATAAGTATATTCAAATATTTGCTGAAAAGTCTAGTCACATTGTCAAAATATTTTAGAATGGTTTTATTTTATAAAATAGAATTAATGAAATTTAAGTTTCGTAATCTGTATTATTCATCAGCGATTTTCATATATAAGCGAGGATTCTCTCCACATTTATTCTTATATTACGAATACACTGAATTTGAACTGTCAAAGTTACAACTTAGTTCTATAGTTTGTGTGGGATGTAATCGACAGGATTCATAGACTGTAACCGTTCTCATTGTTTTTTAATGCGTTTGTTTTACTAAAAGATTGTTATATATTCGTCAGAACACAGCATCTATTGTAAGTAATTTTACTGAAGCATTCTATATATATTTCCTTGGTTACTGGTTATATATTCGTCAGAACACAGCATCTATTGTAAGTAATTTTACTGAAGCATTCTATATTTCCTTGGTTACCGATCATGGACACTTTTGGCTAATTTCTAATAATGAATGACGAAACTATAGTGATACAAAGAATTTTTAATAAGCAGTATAGAACCATACTGTATTTTAAAGTAGGTAAGAGTTGCATTTTTTTATAGAATTTCGTAGTTGAGAAATAGCTTTATACGGTAGTTTTTGAAACTCTGAGCGTAATATATGCACAAATTTTTATCAGCTTAAAAAACTCTTAAAAAATAATTTCCGGCTATTTGGCAGAGAAATTGGGCTTCGCAGAAGAATCGGTTGTTAAAAAAGATGATCGTAAGAACAAATCCGTGCTGAAAAATTTTGTACCATAACTGTAAATACAAATATATGTAGTGTATTGGTTTTAAATGAATACAAGCATTTCGAAAAAAATAATCTCCTACATAAAAATCTCTTAAATAGTTCCGTATTTATTAGAGAAAGACCTTAGGAAATTGAACATTACCCGTTTTTAAATATACGAATCTGTATTTATGAAATCATTCAAATTTCTCAATATCTTTTCCTATTAAATTTTATAAATTTCCATCATAAAGTTTATTAGTGGAAAACCTTTGAATGTTGTCATTATTAAATGATTGCAGTTAATTGAAGCGTCAGTCGTTATCAACAGCAAAAACGTGACCATCTTTTTAAATTTCATAAAAATCCAATAAATAGTTCAGAAAATAATGAAACTATTTCAGACATTTGAATCTTCGCCATTTTAAATGATTACTGCTAGAAGTTTAAATGATACTGCATCGAGATGATGGGAGAACACTTTAATAGAAATTAATGAGTACTTTTGACAATTGGTTGTTGTGGACCCAATACTTTAATAGAAAATAATAGGTTTCAGAACCAATTTTCTATTGAAAATATTAAAAATTTCAATATAAAAACTTTCATAAATATCAATATATCTGATCCTGGAATCTAACACACTATTTTAATTCTACTAATGCATTATTTTTTTATCTACCTTAATGCTAGAATATTTCATGTGCTGAAGCTGAACTTATAAGATCACCGTGCTGAGCTTATTAGTTCAGCTTCAGCACGGTGATCTTATAAACTTCACTTTCTTTCGAAAAGCGGACCGAGAAAAAAGCGCGCACGCCTATATAATATGTAGATGTACTTTACTGTATAAAATTTCAACTGTTGGAATTGTATTCTTGGTCGATCTATGATAGTTCGAATGGCGTCCCTATTAAAATTCTTTTTACATAATTTAAAAGTATTAATATTAGCACTTCTTACTAAGATATTTAAAATATCAGTTATCGAATATTAGAATACGATAGTACAGTATTAGAGATTTTTATTAATACTTTTGTATATTTTTATAATTCGGAAACTCGTAACTTTTTACGCTTTCGTGTTACTATATTGCATAGAATATTGAATTTACAATTTAAAAAGTAATATATTGTACAGAAGAGTTTCTCTAATCGGACACGTATGGGACCGGGACATGTCGGATTTCAGAGATTTGCCGGATTATTGGATGTTCAATGAAAAAAATGGAATTATACAAACGAATACGCTCAGTTTATTAAGACTACTGTTTTTGCTCTTTGTTGGTCAAATCTACTACAAACCGCTCAGTTTTATCTCTATTTTTTCACTTTTTCCAATTTGTGGCATTATGTAACGATAAACAACAAACACTGATATATAGCACGAAAAAAACTATTTTACAGTAACACTATTTAAACAAGATACTGATCTTAAAAATTAGTCCGAATATAACGCTTGCGCAACGAACGAATAGCGACTGACAATTTGTTTACATCAGTTTCTCTCGCACGGCGACAAGTTGATATGAAAATTTCACGTGGGCAGCGCGGTAGTTCACAGTGTCGGACTACAGAGACTCAACTGTATATACCAGACCGAAATCGCACGGCGACAAGTTGATATGAAAATTTCACGTGGGCAGCGCGGTAGTTCACAGTGTCAGACTACTGGAAGTGTCGGACTACAGAGACTCAACTGTATATACCAGACCGGTATATACGTATATTGATGTGCAGGAATGATATTTAACAACCGATAGGGTTATATATACAGGTATCCCTCCTATAACCCGATTTCGCTCTAACACGATTTGAAAATTTCGGAAACCATGTAACACGGTTTTTACTAAACACATTTAGAAATTTACGTTTACTCTCCTAAAACACACGTTTTTATTAATTTTTGTAAATCCATACTAGAGACACACTACACATGTAAAAAAATCATTGGGAAATACTTTGCTAAAATTAAGGTAGGTTTACATCAAGCGCAAGTGTTTACGTTTGCGCGCGCTTTTGTCAGATCCGCCTTTTTTGCGCCGTGTGGCTGTTCATATCTAGAGTTAATGCGCCGCAAAGTGAACGCCGAGACCTGAAACGTGTGCGCCGTGAGACTTCAACTATGTTTAAGTTTTAGACCAGTGCTGTCCAATTATAATGAACCCGAGGGCCATAGCCATGTTTACTAGAGATATGGAGGGCCGCAGTTACAAAAAAGTGGGCGGGGCTTTGGTACTTGATAGGCTATTGTCTCAACAAACGGAACGCATAAATATAACTCTCTTTGGAAAGCAATTATATTTCCAGATTAAACAAACCTTATTACAAAGGCGGCCGGATGGCCGAGTGGTAACGCTGTCGACGTACCACGCAGGAGGACCCGGGTCTGGTCCTGGTCGGGGTACTGGGCCCGGCCCGGTGATCCCCGTCCTTCACCATCTGGCGCCCTCCACGGGTGAGGGTGCAGCCATGGCTGGAACTGGCCCGCCCCCTTAGTGTGATCTCCATGATTGGAAAAGGGGCGTAAAATATGAAAAAAACCTTATTACAAAATTATATTTTGGAAACCAGTTTTATTTCCAGATTAGCAAACCTTATTACAAAATTATATTTAACAGATTGCATCCAATAAACATGTTAACAAAAAGTTATAAAATATAAACAGTTAAAAAATATTAAAATATGTATGTGCCTTATTTGATGTGATAAATGAGGGCGGGCAGCAGCATTTACAAGGGCTGGATATTTATATCCATTCCTATTGTTAGCTAGCCGCTCCAAGTCGTATGTACCTATTTAATGTGATAAATGAGGGCGGGCAGCAGCATTTACAAGGGCTGGATTGTTAGCTAGCCGCTCCAAGGCAGGTTCTGAATCGATTCTTAACTATCTTCGTGTTAGAAAGTGCACCTTCACACAAATAAGTACTACTATACGCGGATATTACTTTCCGACCAAAATCACAAAAGATAGGAAAATATTCGTTAAGCAGAGTTTACCCATGTGATTTGTTATGAAAAAGTATTTTCCACCGCTACTAATGTACTCGATTTTCATATTCATTTTACGTGTTTTCTCAATCATTTCACAAATGCAACGAACTCATGGTAAAATAAAAATTAAATTAAAACGTAAAATAAAATTAAAACAGAATCTCACAACAACGGTCACACAATCACTGAAATAGTGTGTTAGAAACCAAAAAAATATAGTTACAGTTCAAAACTTTAAACTGAAATAGCCAATACTAAAATTGGAGTGATTGAAAGTTTATTGTTTTTTTTTCTTTTAGGCAGCCAACACAGAAGTGTTTACAATTTATGTGACAACGTTGTCTTCGAGTTCATTTTAATCGAGAAAGCTACTATTCTCCCATCCCGATAAGTTCACAAATGTGCAAGGCCTAAGCGTGTCATTTTGTTAGGTTAGTTAAGCCGCCATATCCTTGTGAGATATTTTTATCTGGCAGAGGCCACTTATAGAGCTCATCAAAGGCTGGTCAATACCCATGATAGGGTCAACCGGATGATTGAAGGATGAGATTCAACGGGCCGAGCTCGGACCCTCTTGAAAAATTGGTGGAGTGAGACCTGGATCCTCCAGGATGGTAAGTCACAGCTTTATGACATGGCCACCCGGCCGACCTGTCATTCTGTCAGTCCATGGGTCCCACAGTTTGTTCTGTGAAGTATTTGTTATTCAATCATAAAAATCTTTAGCGAAAGTGTTCGTTATTCAAACTGTTCGTTAACTGATCACCTACTGTATAATAAATAAATTTGCCTGCTGACAAGTGCTGATTTTCCTATGATTTTATATTGTTTAAAGCAGAGATTTTTATATTTCTTTGAACAGTGAACGAAATTATAGAAAAAAACTTTAAAAAATTATTTTCATGAATTTCTTTTAAATAATTATTTTCAAATTAATGAATAATATTAAGAAATATTTCCTATGAGAGTGATAATATAAAAATTTAAATTGTGCATTTTATAATTGTTATTAAAAATTACATAAATTATCATTTATTAACCCAAATCACTCCAGATCCATATTGATTGAATTACAAATTTATTATCCATGAATATAAATTTTGACATTGTTCTTTTTAAATATTTTTTATATGTAGTTTTCTAGTATTAGTTCTTTAAACAAATTGATTTTAGGATTTAAAAAATTTCATATATAAAACATTTTTTTTATTGAAAAAATATTTTCTTCTTGCCAAATTCACTTTTATTTTTTAAACATTAATTTATAATGATAAACTATACACTAATTTTAGACATATGTAATATTTGCAAAGAGTATTTATTAGGTTCATCATATCCATCTTTATACCAAAAATTTCTGTTCATCTGTACAAAAAAACTATATCTATTAATTTATTTCATGAAATTCAATATTAGATTTTCATAGAAATCTTTTAAGCAAATTCAGTTATGATTGAAATCAAATTATTATAATTTCTAGTGTAGAAATGCATTTTTATCCCATAATTTCTAAAATTGCATCACATGGCTTACTGAGAATCATTATTATGTTATAAGATGCAAATCTTAGGTTGATAGCATAATAATGATGATAATTCTGCAAACATTGCAAATACACTTAAATTATTATGTTATATATATGTATATGTGCCAGTAATTATGAAAGTGGTCTAAGTCATTTTAGATAGCTTGTGAAAATAAAAGTTTTTACTATTTGTAAAATTTTATGATATCAAAAAAGGATTTATTTTGTAAATGCAAAAGCATTTACTTCTTAAATAAAAGTAAACAACAAGCCAAATAAGTAAGATAAATCATTTATTCAAAAAAACGTTTTTGGCTATCCATGTAGCCTACCCCAGTTGTAAGATTACAACAGAGGCAGGCTACGTGGATAGCCTAAAACGTTTTTGAATAAATGATTTATCTTACTTATTTGGCTTGTTATTTACTTTTATTTAATATCTAAAGTAAGAAGTATTTCAGTATGCATTTATTTTATCTTTTTATGATCATAGAAAAATTATTATGATTTTAAAACATATTTTACAAACCCAATAGTCAAAATATTTTAAAGCAATAAAAAAGACACAGACAATTTTCATAATTACTGGCATATATATATATATATTTGTTTAAACAATGATTTTAATATTGATTACTTTATTGAGATAAATACAACATATTTTAATAATTTTGCAATTATTAATATAGACTGATGTAAAGAGAAAATGGAAAATGAAAGGTAAACAATTAAATTTATATTTTAATAAATAAAATTTTAGTAAAATTCTTCTAAAATACAAAACTACTAATGATCAATTTAAATAAAGTTCTAACACAATAAGCACTACTAGCAGTGTGAAGGAAAAAAGGTTTTTATTAGAAAATTGTAAAAATGTTTTCAATTTCTCAATGCCATCTTCAGTTACAAACTCATTCTAAATTAGAACAGAATTAGAATATTAGAAAGAGAATTAGAAATTAAATTAGAATAAAACTGTTCTAATTTAGAATGAATTTTTAACTGAAGATGGCATTGAGAAATGCTGAAAACGTTTTTACAATTTTCTAATAAAAACCTTTTTTCCTTCACACTGCTAGTAGTGCTTACTGTGTTAGAACTTTATTTAAAATTTTAGTATTTAAAATTTGAATTTTAAAATATAGATCTTTATTGTATCATATAAACTCTGTTTTAAATAATAATTTACATTTTTATTTATTCTTAAATGTAGTAAAACTTATCTACAAGTCATTAATAATGCAGGTGATGATAAAAATAATCTCTCTTCAGATGTGCAATTGTCAACAAGATTATCTGCTAAAATTTCTGAAAAGTGTGAAATAATTACCAAAGAAATAAATTTAGATATAAATAATGAAACAATCTTAGATTGTAATCAAGAAACAGTTCTCAATTTGAACAGAACAAATATATCTTCAAATTTTAAAGATTTAAAAAGTGATATTACTTTAACAAATGACTTGTTTATAGAAAATAGTTGCTTAACTGATGCTAGCAAGGATTTATTTCCATCTATTGGAGATGAATCACAGTTTTTACTCAATTCATTGAATCAAACAAATTCTTTAAACAAATCTAACATAGACAGTGGATTTAATTGTAATGTTGATAATTCAGATTTCCAATGTGCTTTTAATTTTGATGATGATTTTAATTCTTTGGCTGTTATTCAAAATAAGAATAATAAAATATGGTCAAGTTTTCCAATACAAAAAGATGAGACCATTCCCAAAAAAGACATTACTTCTGAACCAGTAATCGGTTGTATTGCTTCTTTTGATTTAAGTGGATTTAGTACTTCATTAAATCTAAAATCAAGAAATAGACCTTTATTTCCTAATATCACTAGATCTGAACAAACCATAGAAGATAAAAAAGAAATATTAAATGATTCTGAATCATCTAATCTACATAGTGAATCAAATATTTTTGAAAATGATGTTTCATTTAATAATAATGAAATAAATGATAAATCTACAATAAATGATACGAATTTGAAAAACAAGTTTAATTTAAGCTACAAGATGACTAAATGTGACCAGATAAAATTTGAAAAAAAGAATACAAGTTGTTCTAAACATGTCTTTCAAATCATAAAAAATAATCAGCTACAGAAAAATTTTTCAAAAGAAGATAAAGTAAATGTAATTGATCATATAACAAATAAGCCTCCTACAGTATTTAATACAACAGTATTCAATGTAAATAGTGAAAAAAACATAAAAATATTTAAGCATAGACTAAGCATATTGATTGAGGCTCTAGATATACCAATTTTAAAGCAAACTGCATTGAAAAAACATCAGAATTCTTTAGATCCTCTTGATTTACATGGGCATTTTCAGTCTATCAATCAGAATTATTTAAATGAAGCTATTTTTTCAATGAAAAAAGAAATTTGCAAAGACACTTTAATAGTAGATAAAAATAGTGAAAAGTTAAATACATCTGATGAAAATCAAGAGTTTATAATTCAGAAAGCTTCATCAGAAAAAAAGTACTTTTTAAGATCACATAGAAAGAATAACAATGGAGAATTTTGCAAGGCCTGTGGAATATTCATTCAGGATAGCAAAATATTACACTCTTGTAATTCTAGTAGACAGCATCTTAAGTCTTTAAAAAAATCTGATGAAAACAAAACTATGAAAATTTCCACTTTGAGTGATAAAAAATCAGCAACACGAAATAAAACAGGACCAGAACTGTGTGACTCAAGAAGAAAAGTTTCCCGAATTCCAGTTAGTACCATTTCTAGGTCACCACTTACACCTCACTGCAATCAATTTATGTATAACCAAAACACGCCATTGAGAAAAACAAGAAGACATCAAAATGTTATCAGCACTATTGCAAAGGTAGGTAAAGTTATAAAGATGCTTGTAGTTTAATTCCAATATTAATTTGAATATTTTGAATAATATATCAATATTTCAAAGTTATGAGAGTATTCATGCTATATTGTTAAATAATGTACTAATTTAATGTGATAGTGTTTAATAAGATAATGTCAATGCATCTACATCTAAAATTAGAGATTTCATAAAATATGAAAAAGTTTTTTACTTAAGAAGTAGAGTAACTGGGGGTATTATGGAATGGGAAGGTTATATAGAATAGTATGGTTTCTCATAGAGGAGGTGGTTTTGTGAAACTGTAATAATGCAGAATTTTTGCGTTAAATGGTGACATACTTTGACTTCAGTTTCGGTTTCCTCAGTGGGAAGCATGACGGTTTAAAATAGAGAAAGTGTTTTCATCAAATACAAAAATTTTTGCGTCACCTGAAATCATTGGATCTGCAAAGATTGCAGGTAAGATGATAATTGTTTTCTGAGTTTCTTAAGAGTATTTAAGAAGCAGCTTTCATAATATCTCTTCCTATTTTGAAAGATTTGGCTTCTATTGGAAGAGGCTTGGTTCAAATATTGTCTTATGGATGGTGACAATATGGACTATTACATATTGACTATTGACTATAATGACTATTACATATTGATACGTTCAGTCCTACTTCTATAATTTAAGTTAACGTATTATTCGTTAAAATTTAAATAGACATACGATCAGACTATTTCCTAAATTAGACTAGTCTCTAAGGCTTTTTTATTTTTTCTAGTAGGCTATCACTATACCTAAGTGAAAAACTTCACTACCCAAAAGAAAATGATATAAATATTGAATAAAACAGTATTTTCTTCCAAGATAGACTTGGAAAGTAACCTGGAAGAAAATACTGTTTTTCTAATTTGTATATTTATAAAATAGAATACTATTCCATTTAACCCACACCTATTGGGCAATATAAAATTTTGCACCTTTAAATAATTTTTTAAATTACATGATAGATATATAAACTATTACAACCATACTTAAATATGTTATATGGGAATATCCATAGAAGGTAATAGCACATGAGAAATTATATAAGCTTTTTTAGAATATTTTATAAATTATAAAAACGAAATGGTATTCCATAATACCTCTAGTTACTTTAGTTGTTGTTGTTGTTAAGAATTTATTCTTTAAAATTATTTAAAGAATTTATTCTTATTAACAACAAGCATAAATACATCTTATTTTGCATAAATCATTTTATATTAATACTAGCATGCTAAATTTAGTCCAGTTGTACTACTGATTTTTCTTTATATAACAATGTTTGATAATCTAGATTTTTTTTTAAAAACTCTTGGCAAATTTTTTCAATTCTGTGTGCGTGCGTGCATGTATGTTATATGCTTATAAAGATTTGCTTTCTTATCAAAAATGGATCAAGAAAACAAATAATCCAAATAGATGAATCAATAGACTTGACTGATTTATAAAATAAAATAAAATAAAATTTATTATATATTACAGCTATCCCTTGGTTTATGAATTTTTGATTTAATGAGAGACAGCATCTCACCAAAACTGTTCACAGTCTGCCTAGAAGAAATATTCCAACAAATAAATGAATGGGAACATAAAGGAATAAATATCAATGGACAGTATCTCAATTACTTGAGATTTGCATATAACATAGTACTGTTCTCTCAAACACCAAATGAACTGCAGGAAATACTAATTTGACTGAAGACTGAAAGTGAGAAAATAGGACTGCAAATATAACTATGAGAAGACAAAGGACAACATAGAAATAAACCCACAAACAGTGATGATGGAAGGCCAGAAAATTGAAAGAGTGGAAGAATACAAGTACTTAGGACAAGTAATCACAATACCAGATGAGAGAAATTCAATATAGGATGAAATGGGATGGTGTGCCTGTGGCTGATATAGTAACTTCCTAAGGAATAATAGGATACCAATATGCCTCAAAAGGAAACTCTTCAACATCTGAACATGTGCATACTACCAGTAATGACACATGGCTATGAAACATGGACCTTTATAAAGAAAATGTAACAGAAACTAATAACAATGAAAAGAAGCATGGAAAGATACATGATAAGATTCACCAGGAGGGACCGCAAGATCAACATATGGGTAAGAGAACAAACCAAAATATAAGACATACTGGTAGCAGTTAGAAGCAGTAGCTGGTATTGGACAGGCCACCTAGCAAGATATACTGGCAAGTGGCAATAAAGTTAGGCAAGCTACATAGCAAGATATAGACTGGCAATAAAGGCAAGGAAAAAGATATTCTAGCAGGCAGTACAAACAATGAAGAGATGACATAAGAAAATTAATTGGATCCTAGTGGATTCAGGTCAAACAAGATATTTTTAATCATTTTAAATAAACGTATTTTCACAATAGTAATCGATTAATAAAAATATAGGTAAAAGTCAGGTTTAAGTGTGGGCGACAATCTGGCAACGTGAAGCGCGGCATCACGTTTCACGTTGCCAGACATTAGTTGGTAATGTATAATTTTTCGGTCTCTAATAATAGGTTTTTGGAGTGAATCTTTAACATAACGGAATTGTTGATTCGTATTTTATATATTAGTCGGTGGGCGGCAAATCTTACATTAATATACATTAGTCGGTGGGCGGCGAAGTTCTGTTGTGTTAAACATTCATTCCAAATAAGCTATACATTAGAGAATTGAAGATTCGTCGCCCACCGACTAATGTATAAAATACGAATCGACAATTCCGTTATGTTAAAGATTAACTCCAAAAAATTATACATTAGAGAATTGAAGATTCGCAGCCCACCGACAGAACTACGTGATTTAAAACTATCTAACCATGGTGCGACTGGATGCGACGCCGCGCTTCGTGTTGCCAGATTGTTGCCCACACGTAAGCTCGACTTTTACCAAAATATATTCTATTAAAAGTAATATAAATTATACAAGTTTGTGTGTAACGAACCAGTAATTGCACCAAATTTAGCCAATAAAAACAATTATAAATAAATGTTTATAATTGCAGGAATTACAAACATTTATTTAATGTACATTAAATCCTTTCAGTAAATCGGTAGAATTTTGTTAGATAATGCTTATATCATTAAAAATAATCTAATATTGATCATTTTCA